>JARSSU010011554.1:0-18709 GCA_029619165.1 Eurosta solidaginis
GAAGAATAGATATAAGAATTAGGGATGTACGCCGCCGAAAAACGCCGCCGCCGCCGATTTTGGTCGTTTTTCGCACGTCGCCGCCGAATGTAAAAAATTATCGGCGCGGCGACGGCGGCGGCGTCCGGTATGTTATTATATTTCCTACTCGTTTAAGACTGTTTAGGCCATTTATTTTTCATGTCGAAAATTGGTCGGATATGGTCGAAAATGGCATCAACGGATGCGCATCACCGTCAGTTATAAGAAACTAATTGCGAAATTTAACTATTTCTAACTCTTCAAAAGTTATTTAAAAAAACAGGCGTTTCGATGTCAGCTTAACACGGACTTTGCATCATCACCCAATTCACCAAGTTATTAAAACAAACACTAAAAGAAAAGTTATATAATAAATTTCAATGCCCACTTTGCAAGGTGTTAAAAAAGCAAAATACCCAAAAAGATGCCGATTTTTTTTTAAATTTTATATTGTGATTGTCTGAAAGATTGAGAAAAATTAGTGATGTAAAATCCGTTAGTATGTTCTAGGGGCAATACACTCCTTTAAAATGATTCTTACCTCATACTTAAGTTGAGGATATATGTACGTATGAGAAGGGTTTGAAAACTCACTTGGGCTTACATTCAAACGTCTGTTGTCTATTTGCGAAGCTGTAAAATAGCGTCTGAAATGTTAATTTGATTTTCACACTTCATCCTTCAACACCCAAGTCTCCTGGTTTGAGATTTCCTAAAATTGGCGACCCTTTGCAAAACTAGTCCCTTGGAGTGAATCACTTTGATTATAGCCTATCAACCAAGTTTAAATATCATCTACACGTTACGGCTCCTTTTACAAATGTGAATACGTAGGCACATATATTTACCAGGTGAGGCTTTGTCCTTCGCATGAACACTCAAAGTGGTGAAGTAAAAGCTTTCCCAAGACAGTCGACTAATGACCGTGTGTGCTACTACCCTAATGTAATGGACAGTCGAACTAGTCTGAAAACTGAAGCTACGCGGTCATCCATAATGAGCTCTTATATCATAAGGCCGGAAAACAGCAGTTAACATCTTTCAACATAAAATCGGTCGACTTTCATTATAAAATATAGTTTTGATTTAACGAAGACTATTGAAATCAATGTAGTGAACACAAACGTCTGCAAACTTTGGTCTACATTTTAAACATTTTATCCAGGATCCTTGTAAAATTTTAATTATGTAGATGCGCCGAGGATTATATGATTTTCACCCATTACGCAATGACATCCACTTAGACTGCTTGTGATTTCGAGGGCGGCATCTTTGGCCCAATAGTCACTCACTAATGTTTCAAGGTGTTTCTCTGGTGGAGCTCGGCAGCATAGCGCGGCAAAAGCATCCGTTGGAAAGTCTTCGGAGCTATACCTAGAGCTTCTAGGAAAGTGACGCCAGCGAAGGTATGAGTTCGAATTCGCAGTTCTATAGCTGCTGTGCTGACATATGGTGTGAGGGTCAGGAGGTGTGGTAGCGACTGGTGGTCGGGGTTGCTACTGTTTGCACATCGGGAATTGTAGCTCTTAAAAACAGCCGAAGGAACTGGAGGCGCCCTGTGCCACAAGAGTCATGAGTATTAATATACCTTTAATGGCCGCCAAGGAGCCACAAATGATTTAAAAAAATTGTGTTCGCAACGTTTATTAGTAGTTAACCTAAGTGTAACTACGCTTTGCACGAGATATACAGACCCGATTTATCCAAATGGCCAGCACGTTGATTTCCTTAAATACATACCAACAAACCAGGCATGCTTAACCAACGAACCGATATCATTTCGTTACGATAATTAACGTTAATAAACGAAACAAAGTCATTTCGTTTCGTTTATTAACGTTAAGAACGTCAAATTAACGAAATGATTTCGTTTCGTTTTCTGCCATATCAAAACGGAATCAAATCGTTTATGTTGATTATTAATTTCAAACTATGCTGGCAAAGCTGATTGATGGCTGAGTCATTAAAGGTGAAAGCAATAGCCAAGCTGATTGCAACTTTTCTCATGAATTTTGACAGTACGAACATTTCTCAGAGTATTTTTGACATTACCACCAACGAATTACACAAACAAATTACATGGAGTTTGTGTGTGTATGTCCGCTCGCTGTTACCACCTTACGGCTTCACCATGGCTATAGCATTGCCAGCACAATTCAAACATAAAGTATCACGTTTTTGTTAACGTTTTTAACGCTAACGAAAGCTTTTCGTTTCGGTTAAAAACGAGATGCAATTTATCTTGATAATTTCTTTATCGATAATATTTCGAAGTGTTTCAACAGAAACGGTGGAAATTTTTTGATAAACGATTAGCTTAACGTAAGGTGCATCCCTGCAACAAACCCTTTCCTAAATATTATTTTTTAAATAGAAAAATCAAGCTTTTAAAGTTAGAACACCGGCGTATGTCGGTGTGCCGCCCACGGCGCCGCCGCCGATAAAGTGATCGGCGTGAACCTCTAATAAGAATGGTTAAACCTAGTATTTCCATATTTTTTCTGATTCACCAATTACATGGGAGTTTCAAAAAAAAGGATTCTGCTTTGGCATATTGAAAATTAAAATATTAATACAAGGCATGAAGAGATTTAGGCCGAGCTTCTCTTCCAATTCGCATCGCGGTCTTTCAAAATTTTCTTACAATCTGGCTGGACGAGGCCTACATGTTTATACCGACTCTGAGTTTTCACTAAAAATCTTTGCATAGCTAAAATACACGCGGAGTGTTTGCCAAATCGCCGATATTGTGTGTCCCTATCCTAACTACAGCCTACCTGATGGCTGATACTTCTACTTGCAAACCACTACAATAATCTCGTAGTCTGAAGGAAAGTTGAAGATTTAGGTCCCTTGAATAGACTCCAACTCCGCCGTTTAGCTTAAAAATGTCCGGTGTTTAGGAAAATGCTGCCGTCAACAATAAGGTACTTTTTCCTACTCTGCCCAATCATCGCCACTGGAAATGTTTACCATAAATGTGCTTTCCGCAACTATTGTGATCGCACGGAGACCCGTGCTAGGTGGAAAAATGTATATGTTTAGTATGCTGGAGTGCCCTAGTTTTTTTGTTCCAATTGTACAACTCTCTTAAACATAGGGTTAACGTTGCCGCTGCTAGGTAAACAACTAGATCCAATGTTAGGATGTCAAGAATGAGCTAGTAGTAAGTTTTACTTAAAATTTTAATTAAAGTTTGTCATTATTAACTCCATATAATAAGAACTTTCAACTGAATACAAAATATTTTTCTTCTTTTCATGTTCCTAACTGTGCGGCCGCCGGGGTGTGCTCCGCCCACCACACTGAAGATTCTCGTTCAATCCCCGCGCTAAACAACATCGAAAGTTTAGAAAACTGTCTTTTTTTTTAGAAAATAGTTTTTCTAAGCGGAGTCGCTCCTAGGCAGTGATTAAAACTAGAAATTGGCTGAAATTGGGTTTTAAAGGCGCTACGAAAAAAGCTCTACATTGCTCCAAGCTAGGAGCAATATTTTAATATTACTTAGTCTTAGCAATAAATTATCAACTTCAATCGGAAACCTGTTCATTCACTAAGTTTCTTATAGAACTTTAATGTTATGCTTTCATGTTTCCTAGAACAACAACCTTTCGTTCTTTCCAACTAAGCGGCAGAAACAATTTTAAAACAACGACCTAGCTTTAATAGATAAAGTGAGTTTTTTTCGATACAGGGGTACTTTATATATGTATGTACATATATAGTTGAATTACTTTGGTGGTGTTTTTATGCTCTAATAAAAGTCGGAGATATGTTTTCATAATTTACCATCATAAAGTACACTCCAGTATATTATTGTTATCACAATTGAAAGGACTAATGAAATTATATGCATGCCCCAGTAAATAACGAATGGACTCGTTAGCGAATCCAAATTTAAAAGTTTATCTGTAAATGAAAATACAATTCAAAAACTCGATTAGATTGCAGCACATACTAAATGAAAACGAAATTATATATAAAGATTTTCACGAACCTGCATACTCTGGATGAAAATGCCATAATGTGACTAATACTGCTCCTAATATATTTGTAAACATACAGAGCATGACACCCCAGTTGGTCATGTAAATAAAATATAGCCAAAAGTTAGTCGATGAACCCTCCTCCGTCTCTAGCATCGAGTCTATAACAATTGCGATGAAGAATAACGCAATAAGCCAACGATAAATTAAATATGCAACGCTTTTCGTGCGACATTGCCACTGAAAAGGATGAGAAAATAACAAAAGTTACAAAGAAAAATACAACATGAGAAATAAAAAATAAACTTAAAGGAAAAAGTTAAACAGTTTGCAATAACAATGCATGCAAAATAAGTGGTCACTATTGAAATTATTATAAATGTTTAATATGTACTTAATAAAGAATGCGGTCAGGCGTCAACCGATTGCTGCGAAGCCTGAATAATACCAATAGTGTCCAAAAGTGTTTTTGTTATTATTGTTTTTTTGCTTAAAGTAAATAGCAAGCGGTATTGATACCTACACTCCTTCCAATAAATCACTTCAAGGTAACCAATTGACCCCGTGTTGCATTCATTCAACTCAGACGATAAAAGAGAAACGAGAAATGTATGTCGATATAAGGATTTTTGTTCTATTGGGTATCAATTGTTTGTTCTCTACAGTTCAATAGTCGCAAGCAAGGCTGAATTAAAAGACTCAAAGTTTCGGAAGTATTCACTTCATGAAATTCATTTAAAATAAAGCAAATCCCGCACCAATGATGTCCAAATCTCTTATTCCATAAATGTGCAGATGATAAAAATCATGAATATCTATTCTGCCGTCCTAACAAAGAAACTCCATTTTTATCGAAAATCAGTCATTTACAAAAGCGTCGAAATCGCTAAAAGGAGTTGAAGTTAGAATTTTTTTTGCGCCTTTTTAGCTTAGTCATCCGCTTTTTCATTCCCATCTATTCACATATGCCCTGGGACCCAATATAGATGTATGCTTCTCCTTGCCCTGATTCTTTCCAGGGATTGCTCACACTCTAGCACACTTTAATATGCTGAACTATCCGAGATTGCTGTCCTAGTTCCTGCTTTTCGAACAATATAAAAGTAAACGCGTCTGCAGTTTAAGCTACATATTTCTTCTGCTTTGCTTACGGCTACTAATTCCGTCTGGAAAACACTACTGTGATCTGGAAGCTTGTAGGATCTGTATATGTCTGGATCAGAACTGTATACAGCAGACCCCACTCCTTCCACTACTTTGGAATAATCGGTCTAGACGTGTATCGCCTCGTCCGCCATTTGAGCAGCCTTGCCCCAACCATCCACCTCTATTGTGGCTCTAAGAGGCCCTTTGAAGTGCAGATACGGCACCAGGTAGTCAGTTCGCCCTGTAACACGACTCTACAAAAAGAAATTTTTGATCTTTGTCCCAAATTTTATTTCATGATTATCTGTTTTATTATAAACAAAAACGAAAGAAAATGCCTTTTTTTCGGTATAAAGTTTGCTTTCGTAATTGTAACAATACTCATGGCGCAGTGATAACTAAACAACAATCAGGTGTTTTGTACAAATCTAGAATAACCTAAAATGTCGTCGGGAAAGTGTAAATATGAAGCTGAAGCTTTTGTTATATATGTGGGCAATTTATTAAAGTTTGAGATATCAAAAATATGAATTGAATACATCTCTCATCCTCTGTGAAGCCTACGAAGCATATTTTGGTTGTCCTGTTTGGAATCAAGACAAGACATGGCCCCCACATGTTGCTTGTAGTTATTGTAAAAGATGTTTGGAAGGTAAGCAAATTTTATTTAAATAGTAAATTAAATAAAGTAGACATATGTATTTCTCTTTCTATATTTTAGGTTGGTATCGAGGTGAGAAAAGATCTATGAAATTTGCAACACCAACAATCTGGCGAGAACCAAAAGACCACGCTAAAGACTGCTACTCTTCCATTCTGAATCCGAGTAAAAGACGTAGAGGTAAAAATGCAAAACCTATCGAATATCCTGATCTTGAATCTTCTTCTGCTCCAGTCGCATACGATCTGCCACGACCAGTATCATAGCCACCGAAAAAAATATCGCAGAGAAGTGGCTCATCTCTTAGTGCTTATAAAAGCAATGCCGATAAAGAGTTCTTACCGACACCAGAACAACCAAAACATCATTTCATCACTACTGAAGATTTTAGTGATTTGATTAGAGATTTACATTTACGAAAAAGTAAAGCAGAGCTTTTAGGCTCTTCTTCGAACAACGTTATCAAGTCCAATATAATAAAAACATGATGGGAGACTATATTTGGCGTTTATTGATAGTACATATGAATATAAAAGAAAAAGTAAAAGTTTACACCTTTAAATCAATTTCCAATTTTTTGTAAGTTATTTCCAATTATTTCTGTTTTATTGTTATTTGTTATTTCGATATTAAAACTTAAGAAAAATATTTATTTGAATTGTTTCATTTTCAAGTAAAAATTAAAACCATATATTTTGAAAAATTTCGTTCAAGCGGCTAAATAGGAAAGCATACTTTTTCATGTCATATATTTTTTTTCGTCAAATTACGACCTAAAGAATTGAAATTTAATGCTCATCTTGTAGCATCAGCTGCAGCATGAAACCACCTGTTGCTGTGCGCCTATCTTAGACATGGCGGTGTTAGGCGCTATGATGCTAAATCCTCATTGAGTATTTTTTTCTTGTTAATAAACAGCAGGAGCTCGGATTTACATTTAGGCCGACCTCCGAGGCCCCCTTTGGGAATTTTCACGGCTTACGAGGCAGTTGGATGTTACCGAACCCATGTTAGTTTATATTACCCTGCTTAACAGTATTGATTACGTCTATTGGCAGATACGGCCAGCCAGGGCCCTGTGATTTGTAGGGGGAAACTATTACAAGAAAATCTTATAGCTCGCATAGCTCGGTTAAATGAAGGACTAACGCGGGCATGAGGGTTTATAACGATGTTTAGTGTGATCAAATTACATTGACTTTACTCATTCTGTGATGATAATTATTATAGTAGAAGTGTCCATTAGGCAGGAGAAGCATTACTACAGCGAATTTGGGACCTCAATCACTTGACTCTGAGCTTTTCATGGCCGAAATACATTCAGAGTGATTGCCAAAGCTCTATCGACGTATAATTAAATGTTTGATGTTACTTTGTCCGCGACTTGAGCCCAGAACTTTCCATGTGGTAGACGGAGCACGCTGCCACCACACTACGAAAGCCGCATAAATTGCATAAAATCTTGTGAAACATCCCTTTAGAACAGAGGTACCCTCGAGAGCTTCAAGAAACTTTTCGGCGTTCATCTATATTTCGTTTGACCGCAGCATATCAAGGCACTCAATCTGTTTCTGCTTGAATTTTCTATTCTCTTTATTTGTATTCGAAGCTCTGCTGGAGTTCTGCACCTCTGCTCTATGTATATATATATCCGGTAAAGGACTATAAACATCGATAACACTCACCCAAAGTTTTCTGTTGCATCTTTTCGAACTACAACAATAACGTTCATCAGATCCAAAATGCTTGGAAAACACTGCCCCCAACTAGTTGACTCGTAAATAATGCTTCAGAAAAGTCTACTTCATACTGTCGAAGCACTTGCTGTCATCAAACAAAAATCGACGAGTGGTCACTTTGAAATGGAAAATAATGCCAGCCTAGAAACTCAACGAACAACAAACAATCGTTAAATGGGATTGAATACGCAATTGAGAAGAAAGGTTGCCACTCGAAGAATGATAATCGTGCTATATAAGCTACTAATTTTTCATCCTGAATGGGATGACCCTTGTATTAACGGAAAGAAAATTTATGATTCATCTCGCGATGCGTAGATATGAATGAATATCATAAAGCGTCCTAAAGCTGAAAGGCATCGCTGCTAATTTCATGGTTAGCGAAAAAGACGTTTCGGTTCACAGTTCGGTGTTCACAACTGGATCTGGCAGTAGAGAAAGGATGGATGGAGGAGACCTTCACTTAGTTGGCAAAAACATATGGAGGAATCTTCGAATCGACTAGTTTGTTAGGCAATGACAAAAAACGCCGAGGCGGATGGGAAACAATTAATGATGATCGTTATAACTCGGTCTTAAACTTACCAGTTGCTTTAGCTAATAAACAAGTACAGACCAAATTTACTGTCATTTGCCATGGACCCAATTCCAGCTCTTATAGCAGCATCGACATAAACGCTGCCACATCTCCCAAATGTATTTAAACAAACAATTTATGGTGGGCAAATCGCACTCAAACTGACATTTTCACAAACCTTCGAGACTTTTTCTGTTATAATTTTTTGTATGAAACTTTCTTTAATACTGTAACGATTTTTACTTGCAAATCCTCTTATTTGCCCTTTTGCTAGGATCGTATCGCTAAACTGTTGAATAAATAACTCCAATATTGAATAACGGAAAAATGGCCTTTATTAAAATACTTCACAATAACACTCAAACTGTGCAACGAATAGCTTAATAACCAAACTGATATCTTAAAGGAAACTGACTTTCAAAATAATAGTGCTATTGCTCGCTAGATATCGTCTTACTCGTAACTGCTTGACAATTCAAATCAAACTGAATTACATTTTACTCGCTTGTGCCGCTTTTATAGTTTACGCTGCATACATCTAGGCTCTTCTATTTCCAGAACTTACCAACTATTTCGAGTGTTTATAGTTCTCATATAGTTTCTACTTGTTTACAATTTTCTACTTTTCAGCGTCTCTCAGATGTATGTGAGTTTGTAGTTTACAGTCTCTCGCACACACATAGGCGTATAAGTAAATGCATCTGTGTGTGACATCTCTCGGCTGCCTTATATATGTGTATACATGATTTGATTATTGACGTGAACATCGCTTAGCATCGCCTTAGTGATGGTATAGCTTAGGGATGCTAATATCCGTGACACTGCCCTCCACCTAAGTCTGATCGTCCCGATCAGACAAATCTCTCGATCTAAACGCTGCTAGCATCGCCAAATGTACCACTCTTCTACTCCGCGGTTTCTCAATGCTTTGTATGCGGTAGATGGTATCACTGATCTTCTTCACAACCTTGTACGGGCCTTCCCAACTGCACCGAAATTTGGATGGAACACCTTTCCGCCGGTGAGGGTTGTATAACAGTACCAAATCTCCATTCCGGAAACCTTCCGAATTATTTTCCCTGTCGTACCTGTGTTCCATCTTACTACTCATTATTCTGGATCGTTCCCTCGCAATCTGTTTCTTGGCCAATGAAGAATTACTTCGCAGAGCTTGCGCTGGACGGATTTCCTTTGCATAATCAGTATCGTTCCGACGCTTCACAACAGTAGTGTGCCTTGGCTTGAAACCACCATTGCATTCTTTCTTGGTTTTAGTACGTCCGTTAGGGCTTTTCAATGCCAGTGTTTCTCTCGCAGGTACTTTGATTTTGAATTATTTGGCCCATTCGATCTATCAACCTTTACCTTTGAATTTCGTGGCCTTCGTTGAGTATTCTCCACCAGTACCCGATTACTGCTGAACCCTTTTTCCAAACTAAAGTTAAGTGGCACATCTTGGTTCTCATAACGCATCACCCTTCTCTGCATATCGATCTTGATGTCATGGTCAACCAAGAAATCCACTCCCAATATAACTTCATCAACAATCTCCGCCACAACAAATTTGTGTAGGACCATGACCTTCCCAATCATACTTCACATATCACTTCTCCCTGAACTTGGTTATACTCGCCAGTGACCGTACGCAACTTTGCTCCAGGTAACGGTTTTACTCTCCTGTTGACCAAGTCAGATCGGATCAAGGAATGAGATGCGCCCGTATCTACAGTCAGTATTCGTTCTTTGCCATCCACATTCCCTCTGACGGTAAGACTGCTCGATTTTCTACCAATTTGCGACACAGATATCACAGGGCATTCAATAGCTGGATCTAGCTCTCTACCTCTTACTCGCTCTTGCTCATCTCCTCCAGCTTTGCGTTTACGACCACCCACATTGTTGGAGCTATTGGGACCGCTGCTGCAATGTCGTGCAATATGACCTGGGTTGCCGCACTTGAAACATTTAATAACTCCGGCATTTTTCTGTTGTGATCCCTTCAGTGCTTCCAAAATAGTGTCTACCCAATCTGGTCTTTCCACTTCTACACGATGAGCTTTGTATGCTGGTTTACTCAATAGTGAGGCCGTTTCCTGAGTCAATGCATGTGATACCGTTTCAGAAAATGTCAGCTTTGGGTTTGCGTATGTAGCTCGCTTCGTTTCCACGTCCCGTATGCCATTTATGAAACTCTGGATTTTTACCCTTTCAGTGTATTCCACGGGTGCGTCCGCATTTGCAAGATGAGCCAATCTTTCAATGTCAGAAGCAAACTCCTGCAAGGTCTCGTTAGCTTTTTGGTAGCGGTTTTGCAATTCTATTTGAAATATCTGTTTCCTGTGTTCGCTTCCGTATCGCCGTTCTACAGCAGCCATCAATGCGTCATAACTGTTCCGTTCGTACTCTGGAATAGTCTGTAAGATTTCGGCAGCTGGTCCTTTCAATGCTACGAAGAGTGCAGCAACTTTATCTTCCACATTCCAGTTGTTCACTGCTGCGGTCTTCTCAAACTGTAGCTTAAAGACCTGGAAAGGAACAGAACCGTCAAAGGATGGTGTTTTTACCTTTGAATTACTCGCTGAAACTGCTGGACGATTTAATTGTAACTGCTCCATACGACCCTTCAAATCATCGACTTCTGCCTGAAATTGAGCGATTTTTGCATCCTGCGCTTCCAGCTTTGATGTTACCCTTGCTTCCTGTGCTTCTAATTGTGAAGACATTTGTGCCACCTGCAATGATAAGCGCTCCTCTTGTTCTTCCATCTTTGATGTAATGCGTGTCTCCTGCGATTCCAGTTGGGATGCCATATATGTCTTCTGTTCTTCCAATTGCGTTTCCATCTTGGATGTAATCTGTGTCGACATTTCTGACATTCGCGTTTCTTGTGCTTCAATCTTCGATGCTATTCGTGTCTCTTGGGATTCCATCTGTGATGACATATACGTTTTCTGTTTTTCTAGTTGAGATGACATATACGTTTTCTGTTCTTCTAGTTGAGATGCCAGTTGAGATGTTATATCTGTCTTTTGCGATTCCAGTTGAGAAGCCACTGTCGATGTTTGAGCAGATATTGCAGCCAAAATCATGTTCAAATCTGTGCTGGTAACCGTCTGCGATGTTTCGTTTTTCTCTTCAATTTTTGTTGTCTCCTCCCCATCAAGGTGAAAGACATACTCTTCCACATCAATTCCTTCTGCTTCCATTGCCTCTCGTAGCCGTGCCTGAAGTTCAAGTTTAACGCCGCTTGTATTCAATCCACGGGTCTCCAACTCCTTCTTTAGTTGCTGGATCTTCAATTCACTGAACTTTGCCATGCCCAAGTTGTATTCCCAATCTTCGGAATTTATTCAACAATTCCTCTTCTGACACCAATTGTAACGATTTTTACTTGCAAATCCTCTTATTTGCCCTTTTGCTAGGATCGTATCGCTAAACTGTTGAATAAATAACTCCTATATTGAATAACGGAAAAATGGCCTTTATTAAAATACTTCACAATAACACTCAAACTGTGCAACGAATAGCTTAATAACCAAACTGATATCTTAAAGGAAACTGACTTTCAAAATAATAGTGCTATTGCTCGCTAGATATCGTCTTACTCGTAACTGCTTGACAATTCAAATCAAACTGAATTACATTTTACTCGCTTGTGCCGCTTTTATAGTTTACGCTGCATACATCTAGGCTCTTCTATTTCCAGAACTTACCAACTATTTCGAGTGTTTATAGTTCTCATATAGTTTCTACTGGTTTACAATTTTCTACTTTTCAGCGTCTCTCAGATGTATGTGAGTTTGTAGTTTACAGTCTCTCGCACACACATAGGCGTATAAGTAAATGCATCTGTGTGTGACATCTCTCGGCTGCCTTATATATGTGTATACATGATTTGATTATTGACGTGAACATCGCTTAGCATCGCCTTAGTGATGGTATAGCTTAGGGATGCTAATATCCGTGACAATACGTATTTAATAACAAACAAATATTGGCCAGCTGTCAATTTTTTGTAGGCAGTGTTTGGTTGTTGTTCCTCGACTTCTATACTGGCTATAGAACACTTATTAAAGTAATCCTATTTGGGATATTTAACATATGTGTTGACATGCTACTTAGCTAAAGTGTGGCAATAACCTTGAAAATTCATTTCTAATAACAAAACGAGCGCTTGATATAGCAGGGCGACGCACCATGGGGTAACATAAATATTTATTCGCTTACAAAGCTTTAATCAGATCGAACGACATTTTTAGGACCGATAAATGTGTACTTCGGCTGGGTGCGAGTTGACCTAGATTTCTACCCAAATAGAGAAAACTCACTGGAAACTGTCATCAAGGCAGTGCAAATAAAAAACGTTGAATTTTTATGAGCTTACTGTGCGACCTTAATTAAAATTAAAAAAATTAAATAAAATTGGGTAATTTTTAATAATTCTGTCCCGTTCTGTTACGTTCAAATCGCTCAACTGCCAAATAAATAACTCAAATATTCAGTGAAGCAAAATATTCTTTATTTACAACACTACTATGGTAGTAGTACTTAACAATTAAATTATTCGCGTACTTCACTTATAGCGGGTTATAATCAAACTCCTTAGCTTGCGCTGTTTTATACTCTCAGTTGGTTCGTCATTTCTATCATTAAAAAGAGAGGACTGTAGACTCATGACGGGTATTCTGACTGGACACTGGATTCTGGCATCACATGCCTTTAAATTGGGCTTGGTGAGTGATAGCAGATGTAGGAAGTGCGGCTTGGAGGAGCAAACGATCGATCACGTTTTGTGCCCGTACCCTGCGCTTGCCAGGCTAATATTTCAGGTATTAGGAGTAATACAGCTGTCAGATCTAGAAGCAGCAAGTGGCTGAAGTCCGAGAAAGCTTCTAGTATTTGCCAAGGGGACGGAGTTGTTTTATAACATAGGTCCTGATTTTTGAGAGGGTTTTTTCAGTTTCGTCATTTAAACAAACTTCTGGTAAACTGGGGACTCGGACTCATTCAGTCTATGTGAGGTCCTCATCGACCGGCCAGTTCAACCTAACCTAACCTTGGCCGGTTTGGTTTATCAAATACCCCACTGTGCGATGGTTAAACCACCTCCCAGCAAACACAGTTTCTAACGTAAGGAAAATATTGTGAATTTAATTTAGAATTCTAATGTAGTTCTCTAGTGCATCTCTAATTGAAAACTAGATTGAAATTCGATTAGAGAACGATTTGAGAAAGAATAGAAATACGATGTTGTCACAGTTAGCGATTATTTGTAGGACATTATCACTCATCCTTAGTGTTATACAAAAGAATTAAAAAAGTCGTGCCGAAATGTTGGGAGTAGCGAAATCGAGTTTTCATCTGTAATAATTAAATTATTAGGTGAAAATGAATAAAAAAAAATTTGGAGAGGAAAAGTGAGCAAACTATTGACATACTATTATAAGTCACATCGAAAATCGCGTGTCAGTTAGGTTTTGAATTGCCATAAGAAGCCTTTGAAATATATTCATATTGTTACGAATGTTGGCGGCACTAAGGGGTACTGCCACCTCTAGGCCGATGCTAAGTAGTGACGTGAATTCCATCAATAATTCAATCATTATGTCTACACATACGCGTGCACGCGGCGGAGAAGCAACGCACAAGCACATGCACATGTGATTGTGGAAGTGTCGCTCACACATACAAGCGCGTGGGGTATGAGAGAATCTATAAAAATTATACATCTGTAGTTGTAGCTGAGAAATTTATAACTAACTAAGTAAATTCTGGAAGCGCCTAGAAGATGCCACGAGGAAATCAAAGAGTATAAAAGCACCAGCGGTAGAGCCGCTATAATCAGTTTTGATTAAGATGCTATCTAGCGAGCAATAGCAGTATTATTTTGAAAGTCAGTTTCATTTGAGCTATCAATCAGTTTGGTTATTAAGCAAGCTATTCGTTGCAAAGTATAACTGTTATTGTGAAGTACTTTAATAAAGGCCATTTTTCCATTATTCAATATTGGAGTTATTTATTCAACAGTTTAGCGATACGAACGTTGGGAGAAAATTGCAAATAAGGGAAATTGTAGCAAATTCGTTACAATATCAAGTGTATGAGCCCTTAATTTTTAAAGTGGTATAAGTCATATATTCCTCGTTTCGAGATATTTAGTTTTGCATTTTAAAGGATTAAAAAATATTTTTGTACTATGGAATATGATTATTCGACAGTAAAGTAGGGCCAACAAACAAGCATTTATTATGATTGTGAAATATATAACAATTTATAAAAGGAAATGTGGTTTTGAAAGGTTGAAATGACTTGTACCACTTTCAAAATTAATTGCATGACTTTATAAATGACTTACACCATCAAGGAAAAATTTTTTTTAGTAATTAATATTTTATTCAAACTCATTTCATTGTAACTAAGTAAATTATTTATTAGTATTTAGGGCAATAAAGTGCTTGTAAAAATTTGTGGGGTATAGGGTAGTAAATCCTTCATATCTTTACGTTTTTCTTCTGTTATTGGACTAATGGTTGTGTAGTTATAATGGAAGCAAATCAATATTTTCGTATATTCTAGGTCTTCCTTTTTTAGGTGAGAGGTCTAATACTTTGAATTCGGAATTGTCATCCAAGGAAGTTTTATAAAACATCTTATATGGAGCAATTTTGAGAAATCTGAGCCATTGTATTTTTAGCCAAGACACAGCTTCTCCATTGGTGTTTTTCTTTCTATTATTTGTTGATTCTTTTAGTTGTTTTGTCGAAATGAAATCTTCCTGAGCCATGTCAACGGTTTCAACATTATTATCAGATGACTGAACAATTTTTAGCCAAATTAGAGCTAAGTTAATGTTACGATTTTGTCCTGAGCAGGCATCACTGTAAGCTATGACATGCTTTTGAGTGTGCTTTGAGATGCAGGACGCAACTTCCTGTGATCCTCTTGAGGAGATTGTTTCATCCCATGCACACATTTTAGCATTTTTATTGTGGAAATTATGAAACCCTAAATGGTATACATACATGTTGCGCTCATAATAAGCTACCGAAACAGAAAGTTTTGGATAAGAAAGTTCTTTCGGTAGATCAAATGTGAATCCGTAATATTCACTCGGGTTATCTTTTGCTTTTTGTATGTAATCTGTTAAACTTTGTCTAGCCTGTTCGGCACTGTTATGATGTGAATCATGAATTTTCATAAGATGCATCTTCTCGTCTTCATTATTGGATGCTTCAATTTTAATTTTAGCGAATCACACTTTTGGCACGTGTCTTTACGAGGAAAAAATTTAGGTTGAACTGCGTATTGAATATTTTTTGTAAGTCCACTGCTTCACACGTGATGTATTATTTTCATCACATTTTTTCACATACAGCTCATACATTTTTCGAATATCTAAGTCAGCACTAGATACTTTCGACCTGAAGTGTGATGTGATCTCGTGTAATGGCTCTCACATGCTGGAAAACTCTGTTTTTCTAGATGAACCAAGCATTTTGCCACGACCTTCCGTTCCAAGTGTTTTAGCATTTAAGACACGGCTTAATCTTCCATTATATATTTTGAAAGTATCCAAAAAAATTTTTGCTAACAGAAAATTCTGAATTCCGTACATTTAGATGAAACTTAAACCTACATTTTCTCATATATCCTTCGTAATTTCTGGGTCGTCTTTGTTTTATTGATTGTTTTCGAACCAAACCAAACAGAAATAAATTCTGTTTTTCGAAACTTGCTAATTTCCAAAAAGAATCAAAATTAGCTTTCCTGTCTTCATATCCGATTCCATTTATAAATTTTTGGAAGAAATGCCATCTTTATTTTCGACAAGTTTACCACTCACATGCTTAGACTCTTTTGTTTTATATTCCCCTCCGCTATTTCTCTTCATTTTTCTTATATTTTGTGCATAATTACATTGATTTCGTGTCCTCTTTCTTGATTTCATGTTGCTTTCTTCCATTTGTAAGGGTTCCGAATTCACTTTTAAAGTATGAACTGATTCATCTGAAGACGATAATAATATTATTCGTTTCCATTTCTTGGGCGCGTTACTTATACTTCTTCGCCGTATAATGTGTACAATCAACTATAAATAGTACGTTTTTACATTAAAAGGATCACTTAATCATACCTAAACCGCCATATGAAGACATGACGAAAACTACTAATTATTTTGCCATACTTTGTGAGCAGACTGACTTATATCACTATCAAAAAACAGTAACTGTATTTTGTTCACTAACCAAAAAATAAACACATTCTATTGAAGTAATTTTCATGGCATACTACTAATATCTTCAGATTATGTTATTTTATTAGGATTAGATATAAAATAGCTGATAAACTAGATTTTTTAAATTTTTGACTTATACCACTTTCAAAATCAAGGGCTCATATAAGCTTATGCCAAATCTAAAGTTTTTGATATGATATACCAATGAAAATTGAACTGAGTTTCAATAATTGCGCAATTACTTAAATTGAAAATTTACATTAGAAACCAATTAGAAATTGACGTTAGAATTCTAACCTTTTTCTCGATATCGAGAACAAACTCTACTTTTTGTCGAGAATGATATCATTCTCGACAGCTTCACAAACCGTCAGCTAACCTTCTATCTTAGAGAAAAACATTAGAATTCGATTCGTATTCCAATCATTATCTAACATACATAAATGTTTGTTGGGCTATAGTCGATTAGACGTGGCGTATGAGTAATTTTTGTACAACTAAAGCGGCTCATGCGAACATGCGCAGAGAAACTTTAAACATTCCGCACTTAAAAATGTATGTACACACATTTGTATACTTTTATTAAATATTAAAAGCCCTTAAAGCCCTAACTATTATTTTATGAAGCACAGAAATATAATTGATTTTTAAGCAAACTTCTTGCTTCTTAGTTTCATCAAACATTGCCCTGTAAAACTCTACTCATCAAAACAAATTTTTTTCTTTAATTTGTAATATTTACACTTACTTGTGACTTTACAAAATCATCCGCTGGGGTGTGATCGAAACCGCACTTATCACGACGAAATTCCTTCTTAACAGGATGTACAATTGCATGCAAGCGAGTCATATCCGAGCTGCCCCATTTGATCGCTTACTCAATTTACTTAATTACATTAGACAACAATAAAGTATTTCAGCAGTCTCATATTTACATAGCTCATTTCAAATTTTGGAAAATGTTATTACACTTGATTGTGTGACTGAAATGTTTTTATACAAATCTAATGTGAAGTTATGGAATTAACTGGAAAGAAATTAAAAAAATCAAATCTAATTATGAAACAGCAAAATGTAAGAACGAATACGGATAATGAATGATACGTTGTTTTTTCAAAAATTATTTATTTATTCATGAATATCTATTTTGTCCCTTCAAAGTAATCCCCATGAGATATTATACACTTGTGCCAACGGTTTTTCCAATCTTCTAAGCACTTCAAAAAATCATTATTTTTTATTTTGCTCAGTTCCTCCTTCGATGCCGCCTTTATCTCGTCAATCGCAGCGTAGCGTCGTCCTTTCATGGGCCTCTTCAATTAAGGGAACAAGAAAAAGTCACAGGGGTTCAGGTCTGGGGAATACGGTGGCTGCGGCATCATTAGAGTATTGTTTTTGACCAAAAAGTCGCGTCGAAATTGAGCAATTTTGGTACGAATTTCGCGGCGACCCGTCTCATGCCCAAATCATTGATAATAAAATAATTTAAAAAATTTTTTAAGTTAAACGGTTTTATTGAAAACAATACTTACATGAAGTAATAATAATATTAAAAGCTAGAAAATAATTAGGTAGGTACTAGGTACTAATCAAAACACTCCTCATCAATTCTAGGGCGTTGATCAGGCAATTAAATAAAAGCGTTGGGCGCGTGAAATTTCGAAAAATGTGAAGCGTGGCATAACCTGATTAAGATTCAGTTGGTCTTTTGGCTTTTTTTTAATTGCCTGATCAATGCCCTAAATTGATGAGGAGTGTGATGACTATTACCTAGGACCTACCTAATTATTTTCTAGCTTTTAATATTATTATTACTTACATACATATTACAATACATACTTACATGTATTGTTTTCAATAAAACCGTTTAACTTAAACATTTTTTTTAATTATTTTATTTTCAAGTTTTTAGTCTTTATTTAATTGCCTATTATATCTCATTCTATTTAGTTCATTTAGCGACTCATTATTACAAGGATTCTTTCCTGACAATTTGTTACAATCTAAGTCCTCAATACATAATCCTTCCAAAGACTTTACTCGACTCTGCGCCAAGTATGCTTGTCCCTCCTCCAACTCAAAATATTTTGATGTCACTTATACCGGACTGGATGTAATATTTGTTCCAAATATGAGCCAAATCGGACATCATAGGTCGCTTTCTATTCATGTATGTAATTTTTTAATATATCGATCCTTGCGCCACCTAGCGCCGATTTTTTTCTTATAATTGCATTGTCATCGGGTCTGAACTATATTCCAAATTTCCAGCTTATAGCTTATCGGGAAGTTACTTAAATTTCAATTACAAAATTCGTTCACAACGGCCGTGCATGCAGCCGT
>JARSSU010011556.1:0-46923 GCA_029619165.1 Eurosta solidaginis
ATTGAGCGCCCGATAGTCCACGCACATTCTCAATGAACCATTCTTTTTTCGTACCAAAACTATGGGCGACGCATAAGGTGGCTCACTTTGTCTTATAATACCTTTAGCCAATAATTCATCAATAGTTTTCTGGACCTCAATTTTTTCCTTAAACGATAGCCTCCTCGGACTACTGTACACTGGTGTATCATTTTTCAATTTGATTTTCATCGAATACCCGCTGACAATCGCTCTGCTAGTACTTTTACATTTATTCAATATTATAGCGCGAAGGATATCTGATTCTATTTTATTCAATTTTGGATCTATATTAATATAATCGCTAACATTCTCTTCCTCAGTTGCATCAACAGATAAAATAATTTCATTGCAATCATTTACATCTTTATCGATCAATTTTCCCACATTGATATTATTACGATAACAATTCTCGCTTATCTCTAATTCTGACATCTCTAAGTTTACACTGTTTTGTTTTTCTATGAAAGCAACCTGGTCAACAACTTGTGGACTTTTATATTAATGAAAGGAGCGAAGTGTACTGACAAGGATATCCGAAAGATGGGATTTATTTTGAAAGTTCAAGCTTAACAATTCATTTGGATTATAACTAATTTTATTAAATTGGCACAAACATTATTCGCAATTTTATTAACAGGTCCCGTCCAACCAATACTGGAACAACTGCATCCGAATCTGGCAAAATAACAAAATTGTGAATGATACAATGCTTACGAAATATAAATTTACAAGGCAAACACCGTACATTTTTATTTGCTTGTTACCAATTCCATGGTATCGTGTTAATTTTCGTTTATTGCTTAGTTGTACTAACTTTGGCACAAGGGATCGTTTTATGAAACTAATTGGACTACCCGTGTCGAATAATGCAAAAAGAGAGACTAAATCAGTACACTTTTCTCCATTATAGAAGGCAACACTTACCATGTTGTTTGACGGAAGTCGTTCAGTTAATTTATTCATTTCTCGAATCTCCTCATCACCTACAGCAGCTGCGACGTTGCGATTGTTTGCTGATGATACACGTACGAGGACAACTATGGCGAGTATGGCCTACTTCTGCGCACATAAAACACCAATTAGGTGGACGTCTGAGTTGTGTACATGCACTCTGATAATGCCCGTACTGGAAACAATTGTAACAATGCACATTATTGACATCTACACGGCTAGTTATGGCGGGCTTCTCTTTGACACGATACACTGTAACAACAGTTTTTCTCATTTTTTCGTAACGCTCCATCAACATTTTTAAACTTCTGATTGACGTTGCACCATATAACATCGACACATAAGTAGATTTGTCGTTGAGTCCGTCAATAATTATGTCGACTAAATCACTTTCTGGTATGTCAGCTCGGCTAGCCATATGTTGCATTTCCACCACGTATTGTCGAGGGGTTTCCCTTGGTTTAATACTACGTGTTTTCAACTGGCTAAATACATCTTGGAGCGAAAACGTTCGTCGATACTCCAGCAATAAAGCAGACTTTAAGTCACTATACGAACGGACTAGAGCAATGTCCAGGAATTTTTTGGCATGGCCTGTTACTAAATGTCGAGCAGCAATCAGCTTGTCTCTATCATTGTAGCGTAGAAATTCAAATACTGCCTCCAACTCACCAATCCACTTAACAACATCCTGGAATTCTGACCCGTCGAATTTATTCATGAGCGCATACAGCTCATGCAGATCAATTCTGCGTCTATCAATTTGATTGATCTGTTGCTGCAGTTCAATCAGTTCACGCTTTTTGCGAGCAACAGCTAGCATCCGTGCCAAGTGCTCTTCTTCAGCTTTTAAGCTATCAATTGAGCTGCCACTCGCCTGTAATTTTGGCTTGGTCAAAGTGGTCAACGGAAGTAGCAAATCATTATCAACATTTGAAGCATTCACCACATCTACACCGGTTATGTCCTCCTCCGGCCCTCCTTCATCTGGCACGTCTTCATGTGGCCTATTTTCCTCTGGTACACCTTCATCTGGCACATTTTTGTCCGGTACATTTTCATCTGGCACGTTCACGTTTTGTAACTTTCCATTCAGCGAACCGTCATCCAATAATTTTGGCAGAATAGCTACAGCCTGGTCGTACAAGACACGCAATTGTACAAGAGTAGCCTCTTTATCAAATTCAACATTAGCCATCGTCAGGGTATTAATCATTTGCTGCCGTGTCAGCATATTTGCCATTATCAATTAGTTTCTTCAAATTTCGATTTGAATTTAAAATATCTTGATGTACTAAATAAAATATTGGCCTGTGGGATTTCCACACCTGATATATGATCTTTTGTGATCGATTCCTTTATTTTACTTCGATATCGCAAGCAACGCGTTGGCTGGGCTTCTTCTCTTCTTTTTACATACTTTCGGAACCGGAAGTCACCAAACCCTGCTCGACACTTCGTGCTGCCAGATTACTATAATTACATTCAGATAACTTATTCTATTACAAATTTCACAAAAATAATACATTTTTTCGAAAAATTACACAGAATTTCCGCAGTCATTGTTTACGAATTTAGAAACAATGACAATGGCAAATACGATCGTGTATGAAATGTAATGTCAAAACGTATATGCACATGGTTGTATTTATATGCACGAAAATGCTTTAAAATCGCATGAAATTGTTAAAATAAGGTTAAAAAATAAATGGTAACAACTTTAATATAAATAAAAAGAATCTTTTAATAACAACAAAAACGCTTTATATATTATATATATTTATCAATTGGTAAGGATTATCTCACTTTAAAATTTAAGCTAAATAATCTAAAGTTTTTTTTGAAACTGAGTCGAGAACTGTGCGTGGAATGTGCAAATTTCACCGATCAGCTGTTAGTTTCGCTACTTGGTAAAATTTACTATGAACGTAACTTTTATATTGTGAAGTTTTTTCATAGTGTACAAGTACAAGTGTGTTGACTTCTTTCTGACAGGCACTCCCTTAACACGCTTGTATTTCGTTAATTTTTTTAAATATAGTTCACACACTTACACCACTACTGAAACCTTATTGTCTCCCTCGACAAAAAATATAAGAGAAAATACAAGAAAATACATAGAAAATAAAGTAGTGTCATATAGGATTTTGATTTGTTTGCACTTACAGCACCATTTTATTTTCAGGAGACTTTCACAGCTACAAAAATCAAGGCAGATTTACACAGACCGCTTTGGTTGTGTTGCATTCATTAATTCATCTGTCTGGCGAAGTATTGAACAATTTCCATAAATGCTTTGGCTGCGTGCCTACGCTTTGACAACGCCATACAAAAAACAATGAACGCCGTACGTTATCTTTGCTTTGAAGCGACCAAAGCGTTTATATAATTTTGACCTATGCATTTGTGTAAACAGCCTTAGAAGTGAAATTTTTCCATGTTACACGTGTGCCGCTTTATATTTTGACTCTAATTTAAATAAATTTTGCTTTTCGTATATTTCCGCATTGTTGCAGTCTGTAAGTCTTCTAGTATTCGTTTTTTTCTGCGGAATATATGCAACTATTTCATCTGTAAATACTACAAAGTTTTAATAAACTTTCAAATGCAACTCAGCTTGAACCACTCTTAAGTACCAAAAATGCACTCTAGACCTGAGATTTGCATCAGGTGAGCGAGGCTGTTTGTAGTTTTGACCATCAGTGGTTTTGACGTTTATCGCTTAGTTTGACACACTTGTGTACATAGATGAATGGATTTGCAACTCTTTGTTTCGAGAGAGCGCTGTCAAAATGCAAATTTTTTATAACTATTGTCAATGATGCCACTCCCAAAGAAAATGGAATAGATCTGAATATGGGGATTTTTGACGTACATTTCGGCGATTATAGTTTCAATCATTTAATAAAATGATAGTCGTAAAATATTCATTTCTTTAAACTTATTTTACAATAATACGACTAACTAGAATCAATTATAAACAAATCTAAGTAAAATTTACATTTTGATTAAATTAATTAGTCAAATATTTTAACGCAGTTAACTCACAGTGAAAACCATATATTCTTTTGAAATTTCAGTAAATCGGACCTATGATATAACAGTTAACATAATTTAATGGATAGGGCTTATCGTACATGTCTGCCGTTCCAGGTTCTGTGATCAAAATGGACTGGTTGTATCGTTCCGCCATGGTACACTATCAGTTTTTTACTGCGTGTACTTTTTTACTGCGTGTATTTTAAATTCTGTTTCTAATATAACAATCCCAGACAGAATTTAATACATAAAGGATTATAAAACTTAGTGAAAAAACGCTTTTTATGTCGATTGGTACCCCTTCCGGATAATATTTAATAATCAATATGGAGAAGCTGCGACCCATGAAGGAAATAAAATGTGGTGAAAAATACAAAATAAAAAAATACAAAAAATAGGTAGTGGATCGCATGGAGAAATTTATCTGGGAGAGAATATAAAAAGTGGTCAGGAAGTCGCAATTAAAATTGAGAGAACATATACTGGACAGCCTCAACTTCTGCACGAAGCTGAACTCTATAAATTTTTAAGGGGTGGGTTTGGCATACCCTGTATCCGACATCACGGAAAAGAAACAAAATTTTAACTTTTGGTCATGGATCTGCTTGGGCCCTCTCTGGAGGATTTGTTCAATTCTTGCTCACGCCGTTTAACTATTAAAACGGTGCTAATGCTAGTGGATCAAATGATTTTGCGCCTTAATTACATCCACATGAAGGGCATTATTCATAGATCTATTAAACCCGAAAACTTTGTTATGGGCATTGGACGAGATTCCCATAAACTATTTTTAATTGACTTTGGAGGGTCCAAGAAATATTGTGACCAGTTTCCCGCACCCATATACCGTATCGTGAGGATACAGATTGGAAAACATCACGCTATGCTTCAATAAACGCCCATTTAGGCATTGAGCGATCTAGAAGAGATGATATGGAATCACTTGGCTATGTAATGATGTATTTCAATCGCGGAGTTTTGCCTTGGCAAGGTATAAAAGCAAATAACATGCGACAACACTGTGAAACCATTTCGGAAAAGAAAATGTCTACCCCTATTGAAGTTCTTTGCGAAGGATTTCCAGATGAATTCTCAATGTATCTGAAACATTGCCGTAGTTTGCGCTTTATGGAACAACCTGATTATAAGTATCTTCGAGACCTTTTTAGGATTCTGTTCAGAAAATTTAACCATCATTACGATTATATTTACGACTGGACTATGTTGAAAAAAGAAACACATCAGGGCAAACCAAATCCAGCAATATTGCTCGGAAAAGCTGAAGCTCGTAACGAACGTGAAAAAGAAAATATAGAAAGGAAAATATTGGAAAGCCCATTAATAAAAATAAAGATATACTTATGAGTTTCATAGGCGTATTTTTTAGAATATAACTGGAATTTCATCGTTATTATAATGCAAATGCACTGCAAATTTCATGGATATTGATATATTTATATAAATGTAAGGCGCGTATACCTCCGAAGATATCTAAGGCCGAGCTTCTCTTCCAATTTGCGTCATGCTCCTCTTGATTTTCCCTACTAATTGGCCGGACGGGACCTACATGTTTTATGCCGACTCCGAACGGCATCTGCAAGGCAGATGAGTTTTCACTGAGAACTTTTCATGGCAGAAATACAACCGGAGGCGCTTCCCAAGGCAGTCGGTTCTATGTACCGGAGCGACTCGGGATTTTTCCCGACCAAGGACTGTCATTTCAGTGTGACCCCATCTAATTTGTTTCGTCCCCCCCACAATTGTCATCCTCCCAGCAGCTCCTTGCAGCAGGACTGCTACATATTCTCTTACTCCGGTGAAGGTATCGAACCCAATCCGGGTCTTTCTCCTGACCCCGGTATTTGCTGCATTTGCCAGAAAAGAATCTTTTTAGGACGGTCATACTCTGTTCAGTGTGTCTCGTGCAAGGGATGGTTGCGTCGGACAGGTTGTTCTGGGCTTGATCCCAAAACCCGACGTCCACGTAACTTTTATAAATCTTTTGTGGCTCCTTGCTGCTCACGCCCAAGGGCGTCCCGTAGTCTACGCCTAAGCGTATCCCCACTACCTTCCAGCAGCTTCGCTGCTCAGCAAGCCACAACAAGTACCCGCTGCTGGCCGCGCCCACGGCGACAACAACTCAAACAGCTGATACCACTCATAACTACTACCTTCGTAGTAGAGTTGGTAGCAATGCTGAGCATCAGCCCCTGCCCCCGTCTTCTTCTCCCCCCCTCTTTTCTGGCAGCAATCGTGCAGGTCAGGGAAACAGACTCTTAGTCCCTGCCTCCGTTTGCACCGTCTGCCAGCACAGAATATATAGGTTTGCGACATCCGCTCAATGCAGCTCCTGCCTTGGGTGGTGCCACTTTCCTAGATGTTCTGGTCTCCGCGACGGCAACCCCTCGACGGGTTTTCATGCGCGCCATGTTGCCAGGTCGCAAACCCAAATCATCCGGGTACCCCAATGCTTGCCCAAGGGCGCCACTCCCAAGGCCACAACAGCAATTGCGTCCTGGCCTTCCACAACCTAGGCGTAGTCACCCCTCACTTACCCCTAGAGTGCGGCGTCACCCCTCATGCACTTCAGAATTCTGCAGTTCAACTGTAATGGACTAACTGGGAAGATTACGGAGATAGTCGATTTCATGAAGCGGCACAACATCCGCATTGCTGCGATTCAAGAGACTAAACTCACAGCAAGATCTGCATTGCAGACCTGCTCTGGTTATAATGTCCACAGGAAAGACCGCGAGAGCGGAAATGGAGGCGGCCTCACGTTTATTATACACCACTCTGTGCAATATCATATATTTGATCCTGGCATCGACCGCAGTGACAATGTCTTAGAACGTCAAGGCCTATCTGTCCGGTCAGGCGATGCAAATCTAGAAATCATCACCATATCTACATCCCTCCTGTCACCTGTTGCCCCAGTGGATACCACCCTAATATCGAGGCCTTACTCACTGGCAACATCGCATTATCTTAGGCGATTTCAATGCCCATCACGACCTATGGCATTCAAACTTGCGGGCGGACAGTAGGGGTGAGATGTTGGCGGATCAAATAGACGACGACAATAAACGGAGACGCCCCCACACGTATGGTAGGAAGCTGTCATAGCTCGCCAGATATCCTCAATCGTGAGCGCAGAACTCGTAAACTGCGTCAACTGGCAGCCGATGGTAACATTGGCATCCGACCCACCTGCCCATACTTATTTCGTTCGAGCGTACGCCGACTTCATCGTCACCGAAAAACGCACTTTCATAAACTTCAAAAAAGGAAAGTGGGAAGAATATAAATCTGCAACAGACAGCAGCTTTTGCTGCCCTCCCTACCCCGACTGATGCCCCCAAGGGGAGCGTGCCTTCCGTAAGGTCATTGCATCCGCCTCGGCACATTTCATTCCCGCCGGGAGAATTCCCGAAATCCGGCCCCACTTCCCGGCGGAGGCCGCGAGCTTAGCGAGGGAACGCGACCTTATAAGACAGCTTGATCCAGGCGACCCCCAAATAAGGGATATAAACCAACGCATCAGATTGCTTGTGGACGAACACAAGCGGGCGAAATGGGAAGAGCACCTAAGAGGCTGTAACCTCTCTACCGGTGTAGGTAAACTTTGGTCCACCGTAAAGTCCCTATCGAATCCGACTAAGCACAAAGACAAAGTTTCCATCGCCTTTGGTCGATAAGGTGCTGTCGGATGCGAAAAATGCGCGAGCGCTTTCTGCCGACATTATATAATGCATCCTACGGTCGACAAAGATAGACGGAGAGCCAATAGACACGCACATAAACACAAACTCAGCGCGTCACCAATTACCATCACCGCTAGAGAGAGTTGAGGAAGCCATTGGTCGCGCTAAACCATCCAAAGCAGTGGGCCCAGACGGCATAGCCATGCCGATGCTTAAAAACCTAGGGAAAGAGGGTTTCAAATATTTAGCGCATGTCTTCAACCTGTCTCTTTCCACCTTTGTCATACCCGAGAAATGGAAAATGGCCAAGGTGGTCCCGCTACTAAAGCCTGGGAAACCAGCTAACGTAGGTGAGTCATATCGTCCGATATCTCTCCTATCGCCAGTGGCATAGACGCTTGAAGCCATTTTGCTCCCTTATTTCCAAGCACATTTGCAGCTAGCCCCTCATCAGCATGGCTTCAGAAAACTGCATAGCACTACCTCCGCGCTAAATGTCATTAGCACCCAGATAAATTGCGGTTTGAATCAATATCCCCACCATAGAACAGTACTCGTAGCGTTAGACCTATCAAAAGCTTCTGATACAGTCAACCATGGCTCGTTACTGCAAGACCTGGAAGGGTTTACCCTTCCCCCATGTCTTAAAAGGTGGACCGCAAATTATCTGGGTGGTCGGCAGGCATCGGTTCAATTCACAAACGAAACATCAAAACAAAGGAGAATTAAACAAGGGGTGCCACAGGGTGGTGTCCTATCCCCGCTTTTGTTTAATTTCTACATATCTAAGCTACCTTCACCACCGGAAGGAGTCACAATCGTTTCCTACGCCGATGACTGCACAATAATGGCCACAGGCCCAGGCCCAAAGATCGATGAGCTATGCAATAACATAAACGGCTATCTCCCTGATCTCTCCAGTTTTTTCGCCTCGCGAAACCTGGCATTGTCACCGACTAAATCTTCCGCGACCTTATTTACAACATGGGCGCCCCAAATGTCGACCAAATTGAACATCCACGTCGATGGCACTACGCTACCGACTGTCCTACACCCCAAAATCTTGGGTGTGACGTTTGATCAGGATCTACATTTTGGTGCGCACGCAACCGCAATTGTTCCAAGAATTCAGAGCCGCAATAAAATCCTCAAATCCCTTGCTGGCAGTACCTGGGGAAAAGATAAAGAAACGCTCTTGACCACGTACAAAGCAATCAGCCAGCCGATTACGTGCTACGCGTCACCCATATGGTCGCCAAGCCTAAAAACCACCCACTGGAAGAAACTACAGGCCTGCCAAAATACTGCCTTCTATGTCCCCAGAACACCATCTGCATAATGAGGCGAGAATACTCCCCATCAGGGAGAGAAATGAGATGCTGACCAAACAGTTTCTGTTGAATACCCAGAAACCTGGGCATCCCAACAGACATCTGATTGACGAACCAGCACCGCCTAGGGGCCTAAGGAGTCATCTCCGTACGCATTTTGAGGAAATACGGCACCTGAGAACCCAGCCGTATGAAGCGGAAATCACAAGCAGGTCCTTGGTGAACTCCATAGACAGGCGTCGGACCTTTATGTCGGGAATTGCCCGGTGAATCCAGTGCTTGAGGAAAAATATCCAGAACTCGCAGAAGAGGAACGAATACTCCCCAGGGAAACGCGTGTCACTCTTGCTCAACTTCGTTCTGGATACTGTAACAGGTTAAACTCTTACCTATCCAGAATCAACCCCGACATACAAAATGTATGCCCTGCTTGTAATGTGTCCCCACATGACACCAACCATCTCTTTAATTGTAATGTGGAACCAACGCCTCTAACACCCCTTTCCTTATGGTCCACCCCTGTTGAAACGGCAAGTTTCCTTGGACTCCCGTTAGAGGATATTGATGACAATTTGTGATCGGTCGCGGCTATTAGGTGGGGCGAGCATTGCTACAACAACAACAACAACAACCCGGAGCGCTTGCCAAACACTGTCGAGGGGCGACCCCGCTTAGAAAAATTTGTTCTAATTGAAAACCTTTTTTCTAAAATTTTGATGGTGCTTGCCCGGGGTTTGAACCCAGGGGATACGGTGTGGTAGGCGGAGCACGCTACCATCACACCACGGTGACCGCTGATAATTTACATACATATTTTTTTATACTCAGCTGAGCAGAGCTCACAGAGTATATATATCTTTTTTCGCATAACGGTAATCCGTAACGGCATAAACTAATCAAGATCGACATAGATTTCTATATATCAAAATGATCTGGGTGAAAAAAGAAATTCATTTAGCCATGTCCGTCCGTCCGTCTGTAAACACGGTAGCTTGAGTAAATTTTGAGGTATCTTGATGAAATTTGGTATGTTGGTTCCTGAGCACTCATCTCAGATCGCTATTTAAAATGAACGAAATCGGACCATAACCACGCCCACTTTTTCGATATCGAAAATTTCGAAAATCCGAAAAAGTGCGATAATTCATTACCAAAGACGGCTAAATCGATGAACCTTGGTAGGTGGGTTGACCTTATGACACAAAACAGAAAATTAGTATAATTTTGGACAATGGGCGTGGCACCGCCCACTTTTAAAAGAAGGTAATTTCAAAGTTTTGCAAGCTGTAATTTGGCAGTCGTTAAAGGTATCATGATGAACGGAACGTTCAGGAACGTTACCCCTATTACTATATATGTGCTAAGTAAAAATTAGCAATATCGGCTTACGAAGCACTTTAGAAAAAATTTTTTTTGTAAAAGTCAAATTTTAACAATAAAATGAATATCTTTACAGTATATAAGTAAATTTTGTTAAACATTCAACTCCAATGATATGGGCCAACAAAATACAAAAATAAAAGAAAATTCAAAATGGGCGTGGCTCCGCCCTTTTTCATTTAATTCATCTACAATACTTTTAATGCCATAAGTCGAACAAAAATTTACCAATCCTTGTGAAATTTGGTAGATGCATAGATTTTATAACGCTAACTGTTTTCTGTGAAAATGGGCGAAATCGGTAGAAGCCACGCCCAGTTTATATACACAGTCTTCCGTCTGTCCTTCCGCTCGGCCGTTAACACGATAACTTGAGCAAAAATCGATATATCTTTAGTAAACTTAGTTCACGTACTTATCTGAACTCACTTTATCTTGGTATAAAAAATGGCCGAAATCCGACTATAACCACGCCCACTTTTTCGATATCGAAAATTACGAAAAATGAAAAAAATGCCATAATTCTATACCAAATATGAAAAAAGAGATGAAACATGGTAATTGGATTGGTTTATTGACGCAAAATATAACTTTAGAAACAACTTTGTAAAATGGGTGTAACACCTACCATATTAAGTAGAAGAAAATGAAAAAGTTCTGCAGGGCGAAATCAAACGCCCTTAGAATCTTGGCAAGAATACTGTTCGTGGTTCTGGGTCAACCTGGTCCACATTTTGGTCGAAATCTCGAAAACGCCTTCACACATACAACTAAGGGCCACTTCCTTTTAAAACCCTCATTAATACCTTTAATTTAATACCCATATCGTACAAACACGTTCTAGAGTCACCCCTGGTCCACCCTTATGGCGATGTCTCAAAAAGGCGTACACCTTGTTATGGGTACGCATCTACTATGGGATCAGCAAGGAAGCAGTCGGCATGTGTAGTGGTGCTCAGTGGCTATTCATGTCGGCTGGGCGGGGTTCTTGCCAACCTTACTATCCCTGCGCCATAACAGGAAAAAGTTCCTGTCATGCCTTTTAAAAAAACCGTCAAAAACTGACAAAAAAGCGCAGAACGCATTCAAAACGCTTGAAATTCAAATTAGAACGACATCCGGTCGAACCGGATGCCACGGACAGACCGTTAAACATTCAAAAATTTAAAATTAAAAAAAAATAAGACAGAAAAAAAACTAACGAACCGGACAGGACCCGTTACTACTCTAAAATCAAAAATCAAAAAAAACTGCTGAAAAATAAAATAAAAAGCTAACAAGTAAGGAAGGCTAAGTTCGGGTGTAACCGAACATTACATACTCAGTTGAGAGCTATGGAGACAAAATAAGGGAAAATCACCATGTAGGAAAATGAACCTCGGGTAACCCTGGAATGTATTTGTATGACATGCGTATCAAATGGCAGGTATTAAAGAGTATTTTAAGAGGGAGTGGGCCATAGTTCTATAGGTGGACGGCTTTTCGAGATATTGCCATAAAGGTGGACCATGGGTGACTCTAGAATTTGTTTGTACGATATGGATATCAAATGAAAGGTGTTAATGAGTATTTTAAAAGGGAGTGGGGCTTAGTTCTACAGGTGGGCGCCTTTCCGAGATATCGCCATAAAGGTGGACCAGGGGTGACTCTGGAATTTATTTGTACGATATGGGTATCAAATGAAAGGTGTTAAGGAGTATTTTAAAAGTGGGTGGGCCTTAGTTCTATGGGTGGACGCCTTTTCGAGATATCGCCATAAAGGTGGACCAGGGATGACTCTAGAATGCTTTGTACATATGGGTATCAATGAAAGGTGTTTACTGAGTATTTTAAAAGGGAGTGGGCCTTAGTTCTATAGGTGGACGCCTTTTCGAGATATCGCCATAAAGGTGGACCAGGGGTGACTCTAGAATGCGTTTGTACATATGGGTATCAAAGAAAGGTGTTAATGAGTATTTTAAAAGGGAGTGGGCCTTAGTTCTATAGGTGGACGCCTTTTCGAGATATCGCCATAAAGGTGGACCAGGGGTGACTCTAGAATGCGTTTGTACAATATGGGTATCAAACGAAAGGTGTTAATGAGTATTTTAAAAGGGAGTGGGCCTTAGTTCTATAGGTGGACGCCTTTTCGAGATATCGCCATAAAGGTGGACCAGGGGTGACTCTAGAATTAATTTGTACGATATGGGTATAAATTGAAAGGTGTTACTGAGTATTTTAAATAAGAAAGTGAGTTCAGATAAGAACGTGGACTAAGTTTAGTAAAGATATATCGACTTTTGCTCAAGTTATCGTGTTAATGGCCGAGCGGAAGGACAGACGGTCGACTGTGTATTAAAACTGGGCGTGGCTTCAACCGATTCCGCCTTTTTCACAGAAAACAGTTATTGTCCTAGAATCTAAGCCGCTACCAAATTTCACAAGGATTGGTAAATTTTTGTTCGACTTATGGCATTAAATGTATCCTAGACAAATCAAATGAAAAAGGGCGGAGCCACGCCCATTTTGAAATTTTCTTTTATTTTTGTATTTTGTTGCACCATATCATTACTGGAGTTGAATGTTGACATAATTTACTTATATACTGTAAAGAAATTAAATTTTTTGTAAAAATTTCACTTATTTTTTTTTAAAGGTGGGCGTGGTCGTTCTCCGATTTTGCAAGTTTTTTTTAGGCATATATATAGGAATAGGAGTAACGTTCCTGCCAAATTTCATCATGATATCTTTGACTACCAAATTACAGCTTGCAAAACTTCTAAATTACCTTCTTTTAAAAGTGGGCGGTGCCACGCCCATTGTCCAAAATTTTACTTATTTTCTATTCTGCGTCATAAGTTCAACGCTCCTACCAAGTTTCATTGCTTTATCCCTCTTTGGTAATGAATTATCGCAATTTTTCGATTTTTCGAAATTTTCGATATCGAAAAAGTGGGCGTGGTTATAGTCCGATATCGTTCATTTTAAATAGCGATCTGAGATGAGCGCCCAGGAATCTACATACCAAATTTCGTCAAGATATCTCAAAATTTACTCAAGTTATCGTGTTAACGGGCGGACGGACAGACGGACGGACATGGCTTAATCAAATTTTTTTCGATACTGATGATTTTGATATATGGAAGTCTATATCTATCTCGATTCCTTTATACCTGTACAACCAACCGTTATCCAATCAAAGTTAATATACTCTGTGAGCTCTGCTCAACTGAGTATAAAAAGGAAAACAACAAAAAGTAAGGAAAAGAAAGTAAACAAAAGGCCGAATATATAGAGGGGCGCCGCAGGTGTTGTTGCGACGCCCGGTGCTTGTCCCACCCTCAAATCCATGGCCACCGACGCACCTAATCTTTCGGTGGCCCCTTACCTGAATACCTAGTGCCTTCTAAATCAAAAGGACTGCCAGCATTCCCATTTTAGAATACAAATTTATTTATTCATGGCGATTACTAATCTATTCATTAATTGTATCTCCCTTATTCCTGCCTAATCTACGAATGAATACAATACAATAGGTATTAACTTATGTAACAATGGCATTTAGATAGTTATTGTTTTATTTATTTGCTGCCTGTATTTATTTACTTTAATTGATTTATGTAGTTTTATTCTAATCTATTTTATTTTGGTATTTTTAATTTAATTTTATTTTATTTCGGTTCGATTTTACTTAACTTGGTTTTATTTAATTTAATTTAATGTTTTTCGTTTTATTTTATTTCGTTTTATTTTATTAATATCGTATTATTTTAATTTATTTGTCTTTTTCCTGTTTTAAATAGGCGTTCTTATATGTACTAGAAACTAGAAACTAACTTTAGTTATTTTATTTTATTTTATTTGATTACACATAAGAATTTAACTCCGATTTGATTTTACTTTTTATTTTCTTTATTTTATGTATTTAAATTTATTTAAACCCATTTTAATTTGTTGCTTTTTTTTCTTGTAATTTAATTTAGCAGTCGTTCTATCAAATATGTGTAAACTTATTTTGTTGCCTTTTTGTAAATTAGTTATCATTACGATTACGATTAATTTTACATAAATTTAAATGTAGTACATTGTAGGTATGTGGTAAGATAATAAACTGTAATCTTACGTTTTGGTGGCTTTGCATTCTGCATTACAATGTAATTTAGTTATGTAGGGTGTTTTTTTTTGTAGTAACTAACTGGTATAACTAAATGCTAAACTTGGTTTAATTTTGTGTGTTGTTTCATATCATTTTCAATTGTTACTTTGTAGTATTGTTTTGCAAACGGGTAAATAATATAATTCCAATATATTCATAGTATGCGGAATAGCTATTTTCACTACGAAATTGTATTTAGTGTATAAAGTGAGAGAAGAACTAATTCAACCGTTCACACTTTATTGACTATAAATTGAAAATGAAACCTTTGGTTTTTCCTAAACCGTAAAAATTGTTAAGTGTGGTAATATAACATGATAACTCACAAGACCATTGCATATTAACTTTTATTATTTAATGCGTGAAGGTATGCGGGGATAAATGGGAATATGAATACTTAAGTCTGGCTAAGCTGTCTCTGTTGGGGTTTTTTGTTCGTAATATTTCAAATTATATATATATCTATGTTTTTGATAACAGTATAACACTTTGTGTGAGAAAAATAGGTAAATAAATATGGTTATGTATAGTAAGTATACTACATACAAGGGATGGGCGTTATCAACAAATTTGAATAACCATTGACGAAAAAATAAAAAATAAATTTTTATTCATTATTCAAGAAAACTTGAGTGATGAATAACATGGTATTTTTTCAAGCATTTCTTGAATAATGAATAACATTTTCTTCATATTCAAAATATTCTAATTGATGATAAACGCCCATTCTTATTTTTGCAAATTTTTGAATAAAGAGTTGAGTTATTATTCATTATTTACAAAATTTGGAATAACAATAAAATTTTAGTTTTTATTCAGTTATTCAAAATTAAAAAAATAAACCATCGAGATGCCCTGAAAGTATACCCATATGCGTAACCAGTTCACGTGTAGTTCTGAAGCTTCTTAGGGTAATATTGAGATGATTTTGGGGAGTATTCGCCGGGTTTTTTGGGGGTAATTTCTGAGACACTTTGGCATGGTTTAGGGGAGTACCTCGGGGTCCTCCCGGGGTCATTCCGTGACCTTTTTGGGACTCCCTCGGGGTCATTCCGGGATGATTTTGGGGACTCCCTCGGGGTCATTTGGGGGTCATTTCGGGATGGTTTTGGGGACTCCCTCGAGGTCATTCCGGGATTTTTTGGGGACTCCCTCGGGGTCATTTGGGGGTCATTCGTGGGTCATTCCGGGGTCTTTTTGGGGACTCCCTTGGGGCATTTGGGGGTCATTCGTGGGTCATTCCGGGATCTTTTTGGGGACTCTCGGGGTCATTTCGGGATGGTTTTGGGGAATCCCTCGGGGTCATTTCGGGATGGTTTCGGGGACTCCCTTGGGGTCATTTGGGGGTTATTTCGGGATGGTTTTTGGGGACTCCCTCGGGGTCATTTCGGAGTCATTTGGGGGTCAATTCGGGATGGTTTTGGGGACTCCCTCGGGGTCATTTGGGGGTCATTCCGGGATATTTTTGGGGAATCCGTCGGGGTCATTTCGGGATGGTTTTGGGGAATACCTCGGGGTCATTTGAGGGTAATTTGGGGATGGTTTTGGGGCTCCCTCGGGGTCATTTTTGATAATTTCGGGATCAGTTCGGAACCCTTCCGAAATTAATGTGGATCCCTTTTATTTGCAGTAATTTTATATATACATACAAACATATGTACATATATACATTTTACTTAAAATGATAAAAATAAAAAACTGCGAACTAAATAGCATAGCGATCTTAAAAAGTATTTGACACTCAGTATAATACTCAGTATAAGTGAAGTAAAGTGGGTTGGTGTCGAAATTCTGTATGTTCAAAATTCTAAAAACAAAATTCTGCTTTTTTAAAATTCTGCTTTCTAAAATTCTGTATTACAAAATTCTGTATTGCAAAATTCTGTATTAAAATATAATGTTAACAATGTTAAAGAGGTAATGCATTCATAATTCCGGAAGTCGAAACACCGGAAATCAATATTATGGAAGTCAATATTCTGGAAAAAGCCGATCCAACACCGGCTGCGCCATGCACAGTAATTCTGTGTAGAACACCTTTCTGCATAGGCGGCCTTCGGCAGCGCTTATAAAAAATAGCCCTGGGCTACGCCATGCTAAGTCCGGGTGTGTGGTATAACCGTGGCGATAGCCCCGCGTGTCCTTCTGCGTAGTACACCCTTCTGCATATGACGAAAATCACAAAACTTGAATAAAGCAGAATTTTTCGCATTAGACATGCAGAATTTTGAAAATGCAGAATTTTAGAAAGCAAAATTTTATAAAAGAGAATTTTAAAAAGCAGAATTTTAAAAAAGCAGAATATTGTTCAAGCAGAATTTTTTTGCAATTTACAGAATTTTGTAACACAGAACAATGACACGCTCCCAATTAAAGTTATTCACCATCTATTAATTTTCTGAATGACGGCATTTCAACTGTGGAAAGGGGACTCGTACTTTCGAGCACATATGTAGGTAACAACATTGTCTTCATATTTTTTCTGACGGCTCGAAAGGTTCAATTTTTTTATAGTACCAGATGTACTGTTCTCCAGCTTTTCCCGTTTTTCTGCACATATGGCTTATATTGATTTTCATAAGCTTCTGCGTGCACTCTCTAGAAGAAAACATGCAAATTAAAACAAATTTTTTTCTTATTACGCAGATATCGAAGTTATGTCACTTGAGACTTTTTTAATGTTATGTAGGTCGTATCATACGGCTATCTTCAGCGGGTGATAGAGACGCAGGATGAGACCGTTATAGTACCTTTAAATTCAGGCGATCGAGTCTATTTGTCCCGAAATGACCCCGAGAGAGTCCCCAAAAGATCTCGGAATGACCCACGAATGACCCCCATATGACCCCGAGGGAGTCCCCAAAAAGATCCCGGAATGACCCACGAATGACCCCCAAATGACCCGAGGGAGTCCCCAAAAAGATCCCGGAATGCACCCAAATGACCCCGAGGGAGTCCCCAAAAAGATCCCGGAATGACCCACGAATGACCCCCAAATGACCCCGAGGGAGTCCCAAAAAAGATCCCGGAATGACCCCGAGGGAGTCCCCAAAACCATCCCGAAATGACCCCTTAATGACCCCGAGGGAGTCTCTCAAAACCATCCCGAAATGACCCCGAGAGAGTCCCCAAAATGATCCCGGAATGACCCCGAGGGAGTCCTCAAAAGATCCCGGATGACCCCAAATGACCCCGAAGAAGTCCCAAAACCATTCCGAAATTACCCCCAAATTACCTGAAATGACCCCGAGGGAGTCCCCCAAAAAGATACCGGAATGACCCACGAATGACCCCCAAATGTCCCCAAAAAGTTCCCGGAATGACCCACGAATGACCCCCAAATGACGCGAGGGGGTTCCCAAAAAGATCCCGGAATAACCCCAAATGGCCCCGAGGGAGTCCCCCAAAACCATCCCGAAATGACCCCGAGAGAGTCCCAAAAATATCCCGAATTACCCCGAGGGAGTCTCCAAAAGATACCGGAATGACCCACGAACTGACCCCCAAATGTCCCCAAAAAGTTCCCGGAATGACCCACGAATGACCCCCAAATGACGCCGAGGGGGTTCCCAAAAAAGATCACCGGAATACCCCAAATGGCCCCGAGGGAGTCCCCCAAAACCATCCCGAAATGACCCCGAGGGAGTCCCCAAAAAGATACCGGAATGACCCACGAATGACCCCCAAATGTCCCCAAAAAGTTCCCGGAATGACCCACGAATGACCCCCAAATGACGCCGAGGGGGTTCCCAAAAAGATCCCGGAATAACCCCAAATGGCCCCGAGGGAGTCCCCCAAAAACCATCCGAAATGACCCGAGGGAGTCCCCAAAAAGATACCGGAATGACCCACGAATGACCCCCAAAGTCCCCAAAAAGTTCCCGGAATGACCACGAATGACCCCCAAATGACCCCGAGGGAGTCCCCAAAAAGATCCCGGAATGACCCCAAATGACCCCGAGGGAGTCCCCAAAATCATCCCGGAATGATCCCCAAATGACACCGAGGGAGTCCCAAAAAGGTCACGGAATGACCCCGGGAGGACCCCGAGGTACTCCCCTAAACCATGCCAAAGTGTCCCAGAAATTACCCCCAAACGGCCTCCAAAAATCCCGCGAATACTCCCCAAAATTATCTCAATATTACCCTAAGAAGCTTCAGAACTACACGCGAACTGGTTACGCATATGGGTATATTTTCAGGGCATCTCGATGGTTTATTTTTTTATTTTTGAATAATTGAATAAAAACTAAAATTTTATTGTTATTCCATATTTTGTAAATAATGAATAATAACTCAACTCTTTATTCAAAATTTGCAAAAATAAGAATGGGCGTTTATCATCAATTAGAATATTTTGAATAACGAGAAAATGTTATTCATTATTCAAGGAATGCTTAAATAAAAAATAACTTCTTATTCATCAATCAAAAAATTTAAAATGATGAATAATTTTTTATTTTTTATTTTGATTTGTTTCATTTCAAAATGACTCAACCCTGCTACATACAAAGTAAGAATTTGGTTGAATGCATTAAATTACATTAAATTACACATATATACGTATTAGATATAAGTAGAATGAGTTAATGAGCACATTTCGTGTTTTATTATTTCCTATACTGGTTAGAGGTTTTTTCCTTTTCAAAGGTGAGTTACATTATAACTGTTAAATTTGTTTTATTTACTCAATTTCACGACAAAACCAAAATGAGGAACATGGCTAATGAATTTGGCAAATAATTTTTTGCTGCTTTTTTCTTTCTCGCAGGTGTATATGAAATTAAAAAGGTATAAAATTATATACGTATAAAATCATCAAAATTTAGAGTAGCGGGTATATAAATTTACGGTAAAGGACATATTTTTGTTATGTAGGTATGAAATGTTCGCTATTGTTTTCTAGTTTAGCAAATCAAAAACCTTAATACCCAAAATAAAATATACTCATTTATTTTTCGTTTCCAAAAAAAAATTGTGGTTTTATCGTAATTGGAACAGACTCCCGCTGCGCCATAGCGGCTTTTCTGTGGGTGGCCACGTTGCAGCATGCCTATACGGGGTTCGTTGCAGCAGGTCGGTGTTCGAGGCCCTGCTGTTGTGGTCCAAGTAGGTGATGTTGCAGCCGGCCTATATGCGGCGGCCCTGCTGGTTGATGTTAATGAGTTGGTGTTGCAGCGGCCTATATGAGTCGGCCCACTGGTTGTTGCTACCAAAGTAGATGTTATTGCACCGGCCTATATGAATCGGCCCTGCTGGTTGTTGCTACTAAGGTAGATGTTATTGCAGCGGCCTATATGAGGCGGCCCTGCTGGTTGTGGTTACCACCGTTTTCTTGGGTTATATATTTCATTGCGGCTTTTCGGTAATATTTCATCTACTATGCAATTCCTTCCGGACTTGGTGTAATTGTGTTAGAAATCCTGCGCAGATATTGTGTTGCTCGTTTTAGCGCCAGCCATTTATTCCTCCATGCGCGAATTTTTATATTAGCACGATCATTTGCAAATGTTGCTTATACCTTTTATAACTTTCGCATATTTTACCACTTAGGAAGCCTCTTATCAATAACCGATCGATATGGAATTGTATTCCGAAATAAAAATAATGAACTGTTGTAAGCCATATATTCTGCTATAATCATTTAAGATTTAAGTGATATTTTAAGTTATGAACGGTGGTATTGCCCACAGACGTAAGCCAAAAATGTAACTTTTTTTCCGGAAACAGCGTGTTTCTCAGAGATCTTCATTTTCACGGCCGTGGCGACCTCTAGTGTTCATTTCGATCACATGCCATGGAACCATGTATTTGCCATCACTAGCCAATAGGTTCGTTCCAAAGGTGACTCCGCCAAGTGGACCATAACCTATAGAATTAAGGCCCACCCCCATTTAAAATAATCTTTAATACCTTCCATTTGAAAACCCATGTGATACAAACACATTTCAGGGTTACCCTAGGTTAATTTGCTAAATGGTGATTTTCCCTTATTTTGTCTCCAAAACTCTCAGCTGAGTATGTAATGTTCGGTTACACCGAACTTAGCCTTCCTTACTTGTTTTGTTTGTGGTTTAAGTTATTCCCGCGCCATTTATGAGTTGAACGAAGAGGATTATTTGGGTCATTAAAGGAATTAAAGCGCCATCACCAATTATGTCTTTTTATGAAATTATAGTTTTGTTTTGCTTTTACATGTTATTCTTTGAGTATGTATTTATGGTAACGTTTTACAAGACGGCGCACCACCTAATTTTTTATCAAAAATTATCAAAGGTGATATCAAAAGACACCTCATCCCAAAGCGGAAATCAAAAATTGTATTTCTGTCGAAAGTTATTTACAAAAAAACGTAAATTGACCCCGAGAGAGTCCGAACTGTAGGGCCCGATCCATAGTTTTTTTTGCATAGAACACCTTTCTGCGTTGGCGACCGTCGGCCGCGCTTAATGATTTTTTTATGCATACATTTTTATTATACATTCCCAGTTAGAATGCCACTTGTTATATGTGACCAGGTCTATGAAAAGGTGGCTTATGACTAAAAGAAAACAGCTGTTTCTCGCAATTTCTTTTTTGAGTCATAAGACACCTTTTCATAGACCAGGTCACATATAATGCATTAAACTATCGGTAGTGCTACACAACTATACGTGAGAAATTCAAAAGTTTACATCAGTTTGTTAAGACAGACTGACAAATCCTCACGTATATTTTTCTATACATGTGAGCAACCTTCTCTTTTATGTTCACTAAATTCTGCTATTAAGCTTTCATATATTTTTCTCTTTTCAATATGCTATTCATATGCCATATATAAGATGATTTTTACAGCAACGAATGTCACAAAACTATGCGTTAGCGTTATACTATTTTCACACAGACGGCTTATTGAATAATAAAGGCAATTTTCTACATTAAGACGCTTATTGAGCTCAATCTTCCCTACAAAATTCGAATCTATTATTATTTCATTAGTAGCTAATCGAATGCCTAATGAAGTCAAAAGCACAATGCAACTCTGTTGGTAGCGTTCCGCTTCCGTTTCCGCTTCTTAGTTTTTGGTGTGGTCAGTGCTTAAAAATGTCATTTGTCAAAGCAAATGTCATTGTCTGCATGGCGGAACGGTACAAGGTGGCCGCATCGAACAGCTGATTATAACCTTTTTTATTTGATTTGATACATCAACTACCGGCGCAGTACGATTTTGACATTTGTCCATCGAATTTACAAGTACATGGAATTTTGTTTGTTTGTAGGTATGTGACCATGCTTCCATCTTGTATCGTTCCGCCATGATTGTCTGTCTCATCCTTCATACTAATCGAGCAGTTACTTCTGTGTGAAAGCAAAAAATTTACGATTTCATTAGCAGGTGAAATGAGATAATTAAGCTTCTGTGTGAAAACAGTATTATGGTATAAATAATATATTATCTTACAATATTATCCTAACGCATTTATAACGAAAAAAAACACTTACATTTTTTATAAAATTTTTATTAAAATGAATTATAAAATACACAAAATTTAATATTATGGTAAAATTAATTAAGTTTAACATTTAACAGTTAATAAATAAATTATAAAGTTCATAAATAATCTATTAATTATGAAGAAATTAATTATTTAGTTAGTCAACAGTATCAATAATAAAATGGGTTATAAATTAATTAATTCATTCAATATCTTCTGCATAGACGTCAAAATTCCAAAGTGATTGGATCACCTGATTTGTATTTGACTATCGCTGTCTCATTCTGTATCTCTTTCTATCACCCGCTGAAGATAGGCGCCGCCATATTGAACACCCTGTCAAAACGCTAAAAAGTAGCAATATTGAACATCCTGTCAGGCATTTGACAGATAAGATATCACACTTAGTTATCATTCACAATGGTTATAGGACTAATCGCGTCTTCATCATGTATACTCAGTCCCTCAACAGCAAAGATGACTTGATACGAAACATTTGTTTACGCTCTCACGAAGGATTTATCTCAAATTTGAGCTGGCAACAATCACAGATAAATCCCTCGGGCCAGCTGAAGCGGGTGCCAGAACAATAAATGTGACAGCTAAAATGAAAAAACGGGCCAACAATTTTGGTAAACTTTAGTTCGACCTACAACTGTAGAATAGCGTTCAAAAATTATGGGAAAAAGGATAAAAATACTTGTTTTAGTGTAGATATTATTAGTTCGAAGGCGGAGGGTAAATATTATTTCCCATTCAAAAGTTATCACTAAAAACAGGTTTTGTAAATGTGAAGTCCCGATGCAACCAGTCCATTTTGACCACAGAACCTGGATCGTCAGACATGTAGGATAAGCCCTATCCATTAAATGATGTTAACTATTATATCATAGGTCCGATTTACTGAAATTTCAAAAGAATATATGATTTTCACTATGAGTTAAATGCGTTACAATATTTGACTAATTAATTTAATCAAAATGTAAATTTTACTCAGATTTGTTTATATTTGACTCTAACTAGTCGTATTATTGCAAAATAAGTTATAGAAATGAATATTTTACGACTATCATTTTATTAAATGATTGAAACTATAATCGCCGAAATGTATGTCAAAAATCCCCATATTCAGATCTATTAATTTTGTTTGGAGTGGCATCATTGACAAATGTTATAAAAAATGTGCATTTTAACTTAAGCGCTGTCATTTTTAGTCTGAGCTCAAAACTCACACTTACTGAATCTAGGCTCTGGTATGAAGTTTAAACTGTGAATGAAAATGAAAGCATCTATAAAAATAGCTTAGTTTCATTTACGATTTATTGAGTTGTCACAACACAAATTTTAACCGTTCCTTACTAAAACCTAACTGCGCTATACATTTTATTTCATTGCAATCAAGCAAAACTAGGTTCACAACGTTAGATTGGTGAAAGACATAGTCTGATCCTAAAAATTTGAAAATGTGATACCTAAAGGTACACTTTATTTTTGTTTGTGCAGTTTGAACTAAAGCCAAGTGTCTCCTTTATTAAAATTTTATATAGGACACCCCTGAAACATCCTACAATTTTCGCTTTTTACAACAAATACGATACTATAGTAACTTGCGAATTGTTTGTATACCAATAAAGTAAAACTAAAATTTGGTCCTTTTCTTGAGGTCTGGTCCCTTTTTCGATAAATTTTGGTCCCAAATGACAACATGGTGTGGCAACCGTGTTTGAGAATGCACGTGATAAGGTTGCATTTTTCCGAACAAAATAAATAATGAAATAGTAGTATGCAAGCGACTGCCATAGTAGTTGACATGTACCATGTACACATGAATATTATGAGCAAAGTTTAAATCTCTAAAAAATGTTTTTGAAATATAAGCCCCTATTACGGTATACAACTCAACTTAGTTGGGTTGTAATTAAAACAACTCAACTTTCAGACAACTCAACTCCTGTTTGGTATTACGAATTACAACTTCAGACCATTCTAAATATTCTGTTAAGCACGCTCTCTTAAGGCAAAAAAAAATCGCGTCTAGTCAGGCCTGATTGTCCAGGAATCATCGCACCAGAAAGGGTAAGTAAATTGGCTACCATATTAAATAATTTGTCATGCTTTTGTTGATAATCAACTGAAGAATGCAAATACGACAGAGTCGAAGTTCATGTGAAAACCAATTAATTTTTTAATTAGCGTTTGGAGAGAATAATACATATGTATGTATGCATAGACTGCATAGAAGGGAGGAATTAATTAATTATTATCAGTAGATTTACAAGATTTTTGTCATTTTCCCTGTGTCGCAGTTGTCATTATATTGCGTTAAGAGAGGACATCAACACCTTTCTACCCACAGCCAGTTAAAATTTTAGTAAATGTTGCTCTTTTCATCACTGTTTCAAAACGTGGAAAGTTATATATCGAGCATTCCATGGAGAATGGTACGTTTTTAGCAGACTTTCGCATTGCGGTCATTATTAATATTCAATCCCTAGAAGGTTTAATGTAGTCATGTCAATAGTTCCCGAGATGGTGGGGCTAGTACCACAACTGGTGCCTGTTACCGGAACGTGGATAGATAGATAATTTATTGAGGATTGCACAGTGACTTGCACATCTCCTTCACAGCACCTCATCCTAGCCGACTTCCTTGATGAACCCCAGCAGTGTTCTTGGCTTGAGGGATTAAATGTGGGAATGCTCTGGCCATGGTGAGCCCATAAACTTCGCCCTACGTCTTGAAATTGCACCGCAATCTAGAAGGATATGGTCCGCCGTCTGCTGATCCATCACAAAATCGGTATGTGTTGTTCGATATTATACCCAGCGTTTGCATGTGACTGTTCAGTCTACAGTGTCTTGTAAGAATAGCCGTTAGGATTCTTAGGTTATCTTTTGAGAAGCCTATTAATGCCCTATATCGAGTTGTGCTGTAACCCCCTAACAGTAACTTAGATTGACTCAGGCCTGGCATATTGCGCCAGTGTTCTCTCTTTTCCCTCCCTTTCTACTAATAGGGGCATTTATTGAGTGAGCCAACTGCCAGGAACGGCTCGGGATCGATGGGTCATGCAGTTGCTGCCTCTCTTTCCGGGTTGTCCGCCTGCTGTTGTTGTTGTAGCAGTGCTTCGTCCCATCCAATAGTGTGCGACCGATCACAAATTGTCATCAATGTCTTCTAACGGGAGTCCAAGGAAACTTTCTGTTTCAACAGGGGTGGACCATAATGAGAGGAGTGTTAGAGGCGTTGGTTTCCACAATACAGTTAAAGAGATGGTTGGTGTCATGTGGGGACACATTACAAGCAGGACAATGTTTTGTATGTCGGGGTTGATTCTGGATAGGTAAGAGTTTAACCTGTTACGTTATCCAGCTCGAAGTTGAGCTAGAGTGACTACTCTCGTTTCCCTAGGGAGAGTGCGTTCCTCCTCTGTAGTTTTGTTCTTTGAGTACAGGAATCACCGGCATAGAGGTCCGACGCCTGTTTGTGGAGTTCACTGAAGACATGCTTGTGTTTTTTAGCTTCATACGGCTGTGTTCTCAGGTGCCGTATTTCCTCATAATGTAATGAGGCCGTGAACAACAAGAGCCACAAAAGATTTATAAAGTTACGAGGACGCTGGATTTTGGAATCTAGCCCAGAGCAACCTGTCCGGTGCAACCATCCCTTGCACGTGAAACACTGACAAGAGTATTTATTTTTTTAATTTAATTTATTTATTATTACGGCTGTTTAGGCCTAAAACAAACTTAAGACAACTAATCACTTATTTCTATTGAATATTCTGTTGGAATGCCATGTGATTCCGATCAGCATATTTACTAGCGTGACAAAGGGACGAGTCTGGGAGCCACTCATTTAAGGAAGGTTGGAAAGGACGCGTTTCCAATCCTCCAGTGCTCCCAGCTTAAGGCAACAAAATTTGGAACTTATATTTTTCAATTATATTTGTATTTTAAGCTGTCGGAATGTATTAGTCTCCGATCAACACAGCTAAACATGTCTTTTGGATGTTGGAAATTGAAAATAACGTGTATCCAATCACCCCTCAACTTTGTTTAGTAAAGACGCTGTCGGAATGCATGAAGATTCCGATTAGCACAGCTCAACATATAATGGGAGGTTGAAAAGGACGTGTTTCCAATCCCCCCTGCTCCAACTTTTGTTTGGCCTTATTTTCGTTATTTTTGTTACACATTATATAATTTTATTGTTATATTAATGCTGTCGGAATGCGAGTGATTCCGATCAGCAACAGTAAATATCGGCTGGAAATACCGAATTCCAGCGAAATTAGTTGTTGGAACTGTCTGGAGTTACAGGTGGCGACCGATTTTCTTTTCCTTAGGGCCGGATGCATTGTATTTTGCTGCTTCCAATATTACCATTCCCCTTTTCGCGCTCCAGTATCGGATATATCATGTAAAAAATAAGAGGAGAAAAACTTTATCTTATTGGAAGGGTTTTACAATGCTCCAATAAACTTTTTTTAAAAGTATTGAAGTTATTACTACTTTTTATGTGATTAGGAAGTTCATTGAAATATTTCAGGCCCTTATATATATGACCGTCCTAAAAAGATTCTTTTCCGGCAAACGCAGCAAACTCATTTCTCAGGACCGGGGTCAGGAGAAGGACCCGGATTGGGGTCGATACCTTCCCGGAAGAGGAGAGTATGGCGCAGACCCGCTGCAAGGATCTGCTGGGAGGATGACAATTTGTGGGAGGGACGCAATAAATTAAACACTGAGTCCGCCTGCTCATTACCCTCTACTCCCCTGTGGCCTAGGACCCAGGGCAACAGTACTACGTTGTGTGCTCCTAATTGATTTAGCTTTTCTACGCACTGAAGGACCAGTGCTGACTTTATTTCGAACGCCGCAAATGCCTTTAGTGGGGCCTGACTGCCTGACTGAGTATGGCAATTGTTTCATTGGGGTATCAGCGCTGAAGGTTCAGCTTAGCGCACTAACTTATGGCGAATACTTCCGCTTGAAAATGCTCGGATGTGCTTTTAGAGTTACTGATATTTATGGCTCTGGGCCCGAAAACTCTGGCCCAATCCCCTCTGGCGTCTTCGAGATTCTGCCATAAAAAGCTCTCATGTGAAAACTCATCTGCCTTGCAGATGCCGTTCGCAGTCGGCATAAAACATGTAGGTCCCGTCCGGCAAATTTGTAGGGAAATCAAGAGGAGCACGACGCAAATTGAAGAGAAGCTCGGCCTTAGATATCTTCGGAGGTTTATCGCGCCTTACATTATTTTTAACACCTTTCGTTTGATTCCATATGTACAACGCATGCTGGAGTCACCCCTGGTCCACTTTTGTATGGCGACATCCGTAAATGGCGTCCACCTATAGACTAAGGCCCACTTCCTTTAAAATACTCATTAACACCTTTCATTTGATTCCCATATCGTGCAAACACATTCTAGAGTCACCCCTGGTCCACTTTTATGGCGATATATCGAAAAGGCGTCCACCTATAGAACTAAGGCCCACTCCCTTTTAAAATGTTAATTAACCCCTTTCATTTCATACCCATATCGTACGAACAAATTCTAGAGTCAACCCTGATCCACCTTTATGGCGACATCCGTAAATGGCGTCCACCTATAGAACTAAGGCCCACTTCCTTTTAAAATACTCATTAACACCTTTCATTTGATTCCCATATCGTGCAAACACATTCTAGAGTCACCCCTGGTCCACTTTATGGCGATATATCGAAAAGGCGTCCACCTATAGCCATGATACCCATGTCATACAAACACATTCCAGGGTTACCCTCGGTTCATTTTCCTAAATAATTATTTTCCCTTATGTTGCCACCATAGCTCTCAACTGAGTATGTAATGTTCGGTTACACCCAAACTTAACCTTCCTTACTTGTTTTATTTTGGTTTTGATTTCAAAACAAAAATATAACAAACTGTCTTTTATTTGGTAGTTCTATACGACAGTACGACACTCTTAATACACGTCCCAAAATATAAAGAGGGGTATCAAAAGACGCGTTTTGGATGCAGGATCGCGAATCCGAAAGCGGAGATAAATTTGGGTATGTCAAGAGATATTTGCAAATAAGTTTTGAAAATTTTCATGTGGTTGTTGTAATATTGATGACTTTGTCGTACCCACAAAAAGAATTGTGAACAAAAGTGTTTTGTACGGATATAGTTTTGGTCTCCAAACCGGTGATGGACCCACCCAAGGTAATTTTTTAAAAGTGGGGCCAAAGGCCGCCAATGCAAAAAGGTGTTCTGCGAAAAAATACTATAGATCCCACCCTCGGTCGCAGCACTCCGGGGTCATTTTTCGGTTTTTCGTTAATATCTTTTGAACGATCTAAAATTTTTATTTTCCGCCGTCGGATTATTGTTGTCGAGGCAATACGAGTCTTCTGACACCGCTCTCTCTCGGTATTTTTGGGACGCGTATTACATATTTAATTAAATATTTTTCAGTTCTTACATTAATATAATGATATTTTATCGAAAACCGAATTTTTTATTGGTGGAAATAGCTTTTTTTTTGGTGGGAAAGAAATCTCAACGGTCAACCGCATTCCAGAATTATCAATTCAAGGATAGTATTGTGGATTCCAGCAAAAAGAATCATCAGGCCACGATCCTCCTCTGAGGAATTTTCTTCAACAAATTGTTTAGAAATTTATCTGCGTCTGCGTGACGAGAAGAAAAACCCCATTTACCGCCAAGATGTACGGAAGAGATACATATCTACTAATAATAACAATCTGGTGTGGTATATATCTGAGGAGATTAAGGTCTAGCTTTCCATCCAATCCGAAGGCTACGTATCGTGTATTCGTTTTCTACGAACTGGCTCACCTAAATACATGTTTTGTGCCGACCCAAAAATTTATGTCATAAGGCGGACGAGCTTTTGGTGCGAAGGTAATGCCGAGGGACAATCAATACCATTTATACAAATTTTCTTAAATATTTTTGATGGATAGGCCAACATACTAGCTCTACACCACGGCGGCAGACTTTAACCGTTCAGGCGGTAAATACAGCCTCCACGAACTATCATACTCCAACTCGACGATGATGTTTAGCTAAGCTGCGAAGAGCTACAGCTTTTTTGCTGGCATGGGAAAGTTATGGGAAGATCTCCACTGTGTTCGGAGAAGCAGGTGGGGAAGACTTTGATCTCTCTTGGTGCCCGCTGTTGGCGTCAGTTATCGCGAAACAGCGTTAGCTGGAGTGGAATCCGATGTCAGGGGTACGCGGATGATATTGTTATCATTGTAAGGGGCAAATTTGAGAGCACCCTTTGCGACATAATGCAAAGAGCATTGAGGCTAACGAAAGAATGGTGTAATGAGGTAGGGCTAAGTATCAACCCTAACAAGACATCCATTGTGCCCTTCACCAGGAAAAGAAAACTGGAAGGGATTAGGCAAATCACAATGGAGGGAGTACAGATGGAGTACACGACTGAGGTGAAATACTTGGGAGTCACGTTTGACTCTAAGCTCTTATGGAGGAAACACGTCGACAATACCATATCAAAGGCTACAAGAGCAATAATGGTGTGCAGACGTATTGCAGGAAGATCCTGGGGATGCAGCCCAAAGATCCTAAGATGGATGTACACTATGATAGTGAGACCTGTCATAGTGTACGGAGCAGTTGCGTGGGCATCAAGGACAACCATGGTGACCGTACAAAAATCACTCACGAAGCTTCAACGCTTAGCGTGTGTCTGCATTACGGGAGCTATGCGAACATGCCCGACGGCAGCAATAGAGGTGCTGATTGAGTTAACGCCTCTACATATAATAATTGAGCAGGCAGCCAGGAGAACTTTAGTAAACATAGCTAAAGAGGGATATGGAAGAGGCAAAGTGATACAGTCACGGAGCATGGCGAAGCTGCAGGAGCAGATTCCACTTATCCAACTTCCCAGAGATGACACGAGGAAGATAATTAAGTTTGAGAAGCGCTTCAAAATAGAGCTGGGGAACAAAATGTACGTGGGACACTTCCAGGATTGAAGCGCTTCACCAGGAACACACCATAATATGGTACACCGATGGCTCGAAGACACCGGAGGGCATAGGAGCGGGGATCGTCGGCCCCGAACCAAAATATCCCTACCACTTGGAAAATATCCGAGCATCTTCCAAGCCGAAGTTGTTGCCATAAGCCGGTGTGCAGAGATAAACTTACAGCGGGGATATACCAACGAGAAAATCGCTATAATCAGCGACAGTCAAGCTGCACTCAGGCATTATCATCAGTGAGATTAAATCATCAACAGTCCTTGAGTGCGTAGAGAGGTTTAAACAGTCTAGGAGTTAATAACACCATCAGTCTAGCATGGGTACCTGGACACAGGGGAGTGGATGGTAACGAGCGAGCGGACGAGCTTGCCAGGTTGGCAGCGGCCGGAAAGCCAATAGGTCACGAGCCTATGGTCCAATAGGGTCACATACAATAAGGGAGGAATTTAGACAAAAGGAGGCGTGCCTCAGAGAACAACACTGGCGTGAAAGTCCAGGACTTCGGCAGGCAAAGGCACTAATAGGAGGGTACAATTCAAAGCGATATAAGGCTATGATTAATCTCCCAAAAATTAGCCTTAGGATTTTAACAGGTATACTCACAGGTCACTGTAGGCTAAAGAGCCCATATGCATAAATTGGGTATATCGGCTAGTAGCCTCTGTCGATTCTGTGATGCCGAAGATGAGTCTGCAGAACACATCCTGAAGGAATGTGATGCAGTCGCGAGACGAAGGCTTAGGATCCTAGGATCATCCAAATTAGAAAATAGTCACATACATTTTCTGAAGCCAAGAACCATTCTGGATTTTATCAGAGAACTCGGCTTGGATGAAGTGTTGTAAAGAGAATGAGGGCACAATAGACCAATAGGTCGCAGTGCTTAACCTCACAACATCTATCTATCTATCTATCTAGCTGGAGTGACTTGTTACGCAACGACCAGCATCTCCTAAACGGTTAAGCGCCAATTAAAAAATGTATCTTTCAACCGCGAGGAAAAGGACCAAAACAGACCAAAGAATACCTCCAAAATCATTTTTTCCGCAGTAGCGAAAACACTTGAGACTGCTGATCTCCTATAAAGTTAAGTTTCAGCATATTTAAGGGTTAAATACGTATCAAACCAAGTGAAGAAGGATGAATGAAAAATCAATAGGGGTGGACTCCAACATTCGCTTCTTAATTAGAAGATGTTAAGAAGTAATGTCTTTTCTTTTGTCCCTTTGCAAAAATAGGACGTGTTGAGACATCCATTATATTGGTAACTAATTTTTTTGCCATATACATAAAAACCGATTCCAAAACTGTTCGAAATATTTTTCACTTATTTCATAGGCATATTATTTTTTGGGATTTAAAAAAAGTGAAAACTCTCAAACCAACAATTTCTTTTTGCGTTTACTTTGGTTTGGCATTTCCACAAAGTTTAAGAGAGTGATTTTAAATTTTTTTTAAAATCAAAAAACCCTTATGGCAGCCAAGAAGAGTAAATGGTTTTACCTGTAATATTTATACCATGATTTAACGTAGTTTTGCTATGTTATATTTATAGAAATTTTACTTACAAAAATTACATGAAAGTTGTGAATATGTTTCTATGCAACCGTGAAGTGGCCGGTATTTCCACTCCGTGTCATCGGGATTCCCATCCCGGAATCGTCCAGAGACTGTTACCTTTAAATTTTTGGTTCAAAAATAACCATGGGATGTATAAACAAGTAAGGAAGGCTAAGTTCGGGTGTAACCGAACATTACATACTCAGTTGAGAGCTATGGAGACAAAATAAGGAAAAATCACCATGTAGTAAATGAACCTAGGGTAACCCTGGAATGTGTTTGTATGACATGTGTATCAAATGGAAGGTATTAAAGAGTATTTTAAGAGGGAGTGGGCCATAGTTGTATAGATGGACGCCATTAGGGATATCGCCATAAAGGTGGACCAGGGCTGACTCTAGAATTTGTTTGTACGATATGGGTATCAAATGAAAGGTGTTAATGAGTATTTTAAAAGGGCGTGGGCTTAGCTCTATAGGTGGATCGCCTTTTCGAGATATCGCCATAAAGATGGACCAGGGGTTGACTCTAGAATTTGTTTGTACGATATGGGTATCAAATGAAAGGTGTGAATGATTATTTTAAAAGGGAGGGCTAAGTTTTCGAGTATCGCCATAAAGGGGACCAGGGGTGATCTAGAATTTGTTTGTACGATATGTATCAAACGAAAGGTGTTAATGAGTATTTTAAAAGAGTGGGCCTAGCTCTATAGGTGGACGCCTTTCGAGATATCGCCATAAAGATGGACCAGGGATGACTCTAGAATTTGTTTGTACGATATGGATATCAAATGAAAGGTGTTAATGAGTATTTTAAAACGGAGTGGGCCTTAGTTTATGGGTCGACGCCTTTTCGATATATCTCCATAAAGGTGGACCAGGGGTGACTCTAGAATTTGTTTGTATGATATGGGTATCAAATGAAAGGTGTTAATAGTGTTTTAAAAGGGAGTGGGCCTTAGTTCTATAGGTGGACGCCTTTTCGGGATATCGCCATAAAGGTGGACCAGGGGTGACTCTAGAATTTGTTTGTACTATATGGGTATCAAATGAAAGGTGTTAATGAGTATTTTAAAAAGGAGTGGGCCTTAGTTCTATATGTGGACGCCTTTTCGAGATATCGCCATAAACGTGGACCAGGGGTGACTCTAGAATGTGTTTGTACGGTATGGGTATCAAATTAAAGGTATTAATGAGGGCTTTAAAATGGAGTGGCCCTTAGTTGTATATGTGAAGGCGTTTTCGAGATATCGACCAAAATGTGGACCAGGGCGACCCAGAGCATTATCTGTCGGGTACGCTAATTTATTTATATATGTAATACCACGAACAGTTATCCTTCCAAGATTTAAGGGCTTTTGATTTCGCCCTGCAGAACTTTTTCATTTTCTTCTACTTAATATGGTAGGTGTCACACCCATTTTACAAATTTTTTTTAAAGTTATATTTTGCGTCAATAGACCAATCCATTACCATTTTTCGTATTGGTATATAATTATGGCATTTTTTTATTTTTAGTAATTTTCGATATCGAAAAAGTGGGCGTGGTCATATTCGGATTTCGGCCATTTTCTTTGTACCAATACAAAGTGAGTTCAGATAAGTACGTGAACTGAGTTTAGTAAAGATGTATCGATTTTTGCTCAAGTTATCGTGTTAATGGGCCCAGCGGAAGGACAGACGGTCGAATGTGTGTAAAAACTGGGGTTGGATTCCACCGATTTCGCCCTTTTTCACAAAAACAGTTATCGTCCTAGAATCTATGCCTCTACCAAATTTAACAAGGATGGTAAATTTTTGTTCGACTTATGCCATTAAAAGTATCCTAGACAAATTAAATGAAAAAGGGCGGAGCCATGCCCATTTTGTAATTTTATTTTATTTTTGTATTTTGTTGCACCATATCATTACTGGAGTTAAATGTTGATATAATTTATTTATATACTGTAAAGATATTAACTTTTCTTTTAAAATTGACTTAAAAAAAAATTTTTTTTTAAAAAGTGGGCGGGGTCGTTCTCCGATTTTGCTAATTTTTATTAAGCATACATATAGTAATAAGAGTAACTTTCCGGCAAAATTTCATCATGATATCTTCAACGACTGCCAAATTGCAGCTTGCAAAACTTCTAAATTACCTTCTTTTAAAAGTGGGTGGTGCCACGCCGATTGTCCAAAATTTTGATAGTTTTCTATTCTGCGTCATAAGTTCAACTCACCTACAAAGTTTCATCGCTTTATCCGTATTTGGTAATGAATTATCGCACTTTTTCAAATTTTTCGAAAATTTTCGATATCGAAAAAGTGGGCGTGGTTATAGTCCGATATCGTTCATTTTAAATAGCGGTCTGAGATGAGTGCCCAGGAACCTACGTACCAAATTTCATCAAGATACCTCAAAATTTACTCAAGTTATCGTGTTAACGGACGGACGGACATGGCTCAACGCATTTTTTTTCGATACTGATGATTTTGATATATGGAAGTCTATATCTATCTCGATTCCTTTATACCTGTACAACCAACCGTTATCCAATCAAAGTTAATATACTCTGTGAGCTCTGCTCAACTGAGTATAAAAAGATAAACATAGTTGGGGGCATGAAAAAACACTTAGGAGTAGGGTGACCATGCGTTCTGGAAATCCGGGAGATGTCCCGGATTTTGATGAAATGTCACACCGTTCCGGATATTTCCAAAAGGTCCCGGATTTTACTAAATCTGAAATAACAAGAGAAAAAAACCAGCGAATCCGAATGTGGCTTGTTTTCCTGCGATTTTGAAAATCGTTCGGTTTATTTTTTCCACTCCAGCTCATAACCCTAACTGGGAGCGAGTGTTTTCATTACTAAATTCGCAATGGATGGACGAAGAGAAATCGTTTCGATGTGGAAAACATGACGCACATTATGATCGTGCAAATTAATTTTTCAAACTTGACGTGTCATGATTTTTATCGACATTTGTCAGACCCTACGAATGTTAAATTTTAAAACATATTGCTAATTCACAGAAGTATGGACTGAGTCAGAAAAAAGTGGACGCAGATTCAAATTAAATTTAAATTTGATTTGACTGAAGCTATGTATTATATGTATGTTTCTCATGAGTCATGACTATAGGATAATAGAAGAAGCTTGACTGAATATTATAATTTATTATGGAAAAACTACATTAAATGCGGATACTAACATGAATGTGTGAATCGTGTATTATTTTACTCTAAAGGCAAGCCCACACTGGATCTGACTACGCCGCACTGCACTTCACTAAAAAATATTCTTTGTATGTATGCTTATGGGGCAATTCATATCTAGCTTCAGCAGCACTGCACGACCCGGCACAGCGCGTCAAATTTAATCAACTAGACATAAAAGCCGCTTAGGGAGTGTCGCCCAGTGCTGCTGTTGCTAGGTGTGAATTACTTGACTGCATTACCCTGCGCGGCAAAATGTATTTGTGCATGAGAAAAAATAATATTTGGACCGAAATATCCAAAGAAATTGGAGCAAATTTGTTGCAACAGATGTTAATTATAATCAATTGGGCAAGGAGCTAATGAAGAGATCAAAGGCTCACTCCTATCCTATTCTTTTAACTAACTACATACAAATGTAGTAAATTAATTTGGGTTGAGTTTTCTGGCGCGAATTGAGGGAACCAAGGGACATAAATCTTCCCTCACCGCCTACTTCCATTTCAGGGGTGTTCCCTAACTTCCCTGTTGGTAAATGTGGGTGTCGATAGGGATAATTATGACCGCAGTCGCCACCCGTTTTCTACTTCCTCTTCACATAAAAATAGCTATTCAGCCTAGCCTACTCAAAAATCAGTAATAATCGACTATCGCAAAATACGCTACTATTACAGCTTCAAACTCTATGTCGTCTATTTTGCAAATAAAAATAAACACAAACTTTTGCCGCTCAATTGCCACTTAATGTGAATTACCAAAACATGTCGTACTGTGAATCGCCGCTGCCACTACATGTCGTGCAGCGTATTGTGCGCGTACCTTTACGCCTAAAAACAAGCCGATTGTCAATTAAGTTAAAACTTTCTAAATTTAAATTGGAAATTCTGAACATAAATTGGAACTTTTTATACCCGCTGTACTTGTACACAGGGTTTGATTGGATAACGGTGTTTGTACAGGTATAAATGAATTGAGATAGATATAGTATGCTTCCATATATCAACATTATCAGTATCGAAAAAAAATTTGATTGAGTCATATCCGTCCGTCTGTCCCTCTCTACGTTAACACGATAACTTGAGTAAATATGAGATATCTTCACCAAATTTGGTACACGAGCTTATCTGGACCCAGAATAGCTGGGTACTGAAAATGAGCGAAATCGGATGATAACCATGCCCCTTTTAATATACATATGGGGGTATTCCAACCCATTTCGACCAATTTTGAACCCGACCCCTTTAGAATTGGCTGAAAGTTTTTCTTCTTTTCTAGCTTACGAAAGACGTTTTTCAGATTTTTTCATCCAACTCAAAAAAAGTTATGAATTTAAAAAAAAACACCGTTTTTGTTTTCAAAATGCTATAACTTTTTCAAAAATTGACCGTTTGGGATCTTTTTTTTTAAATTTGTTTTTAAATGTACTTTTCGGAAAAAATACAATAAAATTTTTAAAGTTTTTTTTTAATTTTTCAGTTTTCGAGATTTTTCGAATTTCGCCATTTTTTTTCTCATAAAAAACTTCAATCGATTCTGCAATCATCCCACTAGTCCCGGAGTGGGCCGATTTTTTTTTATTTTTTGATTTAATTGAAAATTAATTAAAAAAAACTTTAAAAATTTTTTTGTATTTTTTCCGAAAAGTACATTAAAAACAAATTAGATCCCAAACGGTCAATTTTGAAAACGTTATAGCATTTTGAAAACAAAAAACGGTGTGTTTTTTTTAAATTCATAACTTTTTTGAGTTGGATGAAAAAATTTGAAAAAATTCTGAAAAACGTCTTTCGTAAGCTAGAAAAAGAAGAAAAACTTTCAGCCAATACTAAAGGGGTCGGGTTCAAAATTGGTCGAAATGGGATATATGCATTATTGCGCAGCCTTGTAACACTATTAAGCACACAAAACAAACAACAACAGCATTTCAAGTGTACAGCTGGATATGTAATGTTCGGTTTCACCCGAACTTAGACTACCTTACTCGGTTAGTTTAAACTGGACTTTCTGAACTTTAGTTGTATTTTTCTGACTTTACATAGAAATTTCTGCATTCAAATTCTGACCTTGAATTTTGATTTTCTTCACAATACAAGTGAACACTTTCTGAATTAGACTGGAATTTCTGAACTTTAATTGAAATTTTCGGAACTAAAATTGGAAATTCTGAACTTTAATTGTAATTTTCTGATTTTATATTGGAATTTCTAAAATCGAATTGAATTTTTTTAAACTAAAATTGGGATTCGTTAATTGCATTGTAACTTTTTGAAATTCCGAACTAGAAGTTTAATGTTCTGAGTTTGAATTTTAGCTTTCGGAGCTTAAACCGGAGCCGATTTTGGGTTGATTTTACCCATGGCATAATCATGATTTGCCCCGAAATTTTAGTTCAATGTCAAAAATATGCTTGTTTACGAGTACTTTATACATGCACACAAAAAATGTTGTGGTGTTGTTCTATATAAAAACCAAAATATGTAGTGTGAATTTCATCCCCAAGAAGTGTTGAAAAAAGAGCTATTCTTAAAATAGAACCTAAATAATAATAATAAAAAAAAGATTATTTGTAGTTGCTACGGCTGTAATTTGAACTTAGGACGTTCGGTTTGAAAAGCGAATCAGGCCTCCTCTTTACATTTGTCATTACTCAATACAACGAACAACAGCGTTGACTTCAAAATTAGGTTAAATATCACTCCGAAAAGTGTTAGAACCACACTTTATTTTTTTGTGTTTTTCAAGGAGGCAGTGAGCAATATAGTAATTACAAACTATATCTTAAAAAGCTCCACAGCATAAGGGGATAATAGCCCTATAGTGAGCAACCCCAAATTGACCGCTCAACCTCTCAACTGCATATCCATACAAACGTAACACTCCTACTACCCAACACTTACCTATATATCTACGGTAAACAGGATAAGTTTAGCCTTTGTTTGTAGTTATTCTGAAGAGCCAACCAAGTACCATCCTCAAATCATCGATGGCAAAAGTCTAATCAAATCAATTTAATTGTTTACAAATTATTAACGCTAAATGTTGGTCGTTGTCTGATTGTTGTTAACGCCCATAATACCACAATGACGCGTGACAAATGACAAATTGACTAACACCATGAGAAAACAAGTAAAGGTGTCTAAGTTCGGGTGTAACCGAATATTATATACTCAGCGTACATTTGTTACATTTCATTTCAGATAAAATACTTTTCTACATAACACGTGGCACCGCTCGTTTAAAAAAAATGTCTCCCCATTTCCTCTAACAATAAAACTTGATAAGTGAAATATCATTGATTCAAAACTATTTTTTGAAGTATAGCTATTATTCTACTACACCCTTTTAAACTTGTTTTATATCTAAGTTGCCGTGATCTTTAACCGATCCTGCCCTTTTTTACTAGAAATATTTTCTACTATAGGGTATAGGGTGTACCCAATTTTATTACGATCCGTTAATTTTCTTCGAGTGATGGCTCCCGAAACATAGAAAATTGCTTATTCATAAAAGGGGCGGTGCCACGCCCATTTTCAAAAATTTTAGTGTTTTCCAATTTAATGTTATAATTCAATTTAGAAAGTAAAATTCTATTGATACAAAGCTCTTTTTTGCAATGATATAGCTTATTTTGTTCGTCCACGACCCTTATAAAAATCTTTTATATAAAAGTGGGCGTGGTCCTTGACCGATTTCGTTAATTTTTCTTCAAAGCATTCCTTATAAGTAGTAAAGGCAACCTCTCTCCCAAATTCTGTTACAATAGGTTTAAGGATTTTTGATTTATGATTTAATAGTATTTGTAAAATTGATTTTGTCACAAGTGGGCGGTGCCACGCCCATTTTAACATTTTTTTTTCAAATTTTTATCAAGAGTCTTAATATCAGTCCACACGTCAAATTTCAACATTCTAGGTGTATTATTTACTAAATAATCAGTTTTTTTGTTTTCCAAAATGTTATATATATATATAAAGTGGGCGTGGTTATCATCCGATTTCGCTCATTTTCAATACCAATCTATCCTGGGCCAAGATAAGCTCGTGTACCAAGTTTGGTAAAGATATTTCAATATTTACTGAAGTTATCGTGTTAACGGACGGACGGACATGGTTCAATCAAATTTTTTTCGATATTGATGATTTTGATATATGGAAGTCTATATCTATCTCGATTCCTTTATACCTGTACAACCAACCGTTATCCAATCAAAGTTAATATACTCTGTGTGCAAAGCACGCTGAGTATAACAAAAATACACACAACAACAATGCAAATATAAAGGTAAATAATAACGAATCACTGCAAAAGGATATTGTTAATGTTGATAAAAGGTGGATTTTAAGTGGTCTTCTAGGTACATATGAAGTTATCGTCGATTATTGGTTAGGAATCATTGTGTAAATAAACGTTGCCAGTCATGGCTTTACCCATCATCGGAATGAAAACTGGAGGGAAGTGGAGAATCAAATGTGCGCAATGTCCCACCCACACAAATATCTTGTTTGAAAACAGTAAACTCTTGTTGAAGGAAATTATCATCTAAACCAAGAAATGTGACTAGCTCAGCCAGTAATGAGTCAGTATCGTTGGGTGGGGTGGGTATCTATGCAGAATTATACCCTGTAAGCGATGGACTCAGCTAGTTCGCTCAGATGCATGCGAATCCGAACAAAGAACGGGAGTTGAGAAGTGCACGCACAGCGAGCCTTCTCACAGTACCAAGGAGCATTAAGTATTGATCAGCGTTAACTGACCTAAAGCATGAATTTGGCCTTTGAATCAACTAGTTCCGGAAATAAGTAACGGTTCCTGGCGAAAAGAAGAGGCAGCGATCCACTGAGGACAAGTTTGAATTAAGAGGAAATCAGGGCCAAGACTGTGAGGTAAGCTGGCAGCCACGAAAGTATAAGCATTTAAAAAAATACACGAAAGAGGGAGGAAGGCACTCTCAATAAAGAAGTGCCATGTGCTTAGAAAATTCAAAACATAAAGAGAAGGGACATAATGGTAGTATGGCAAGCATAGAAGATGGGGCGGACTAAGACTACAAAGAAACTCCCGCTCTACCCTAATCTTCATCTTCATATAATTTTCTAAAAAGCTCGTCAGGGTGCTAAAGGGTTCTTCTGCCTAGCGAGCAGTACGAAATGACTTTAATAGTTCTCCAACTCAAAGGAATTTTTCTGGGTACCTTGATAGACACTGACCTGGCTATGGCTATAGACAAGGCCTTGGTTAATTCAAGAGTCGAGGAGACTATATTTGATTTCATTAAAAGACTTCTGTGAAACAGCACTTTCGCAGCCGAAAGGGGTGGGCAATAATCGAAGGCACGTGGGCTTAAGAACGCCATACAGGTGTGTTCTAGGAACATTACTGTTTGGGAATGAAGCTCTATTGGAGCCTCAATGTAGCGGATAGGGCTAAGAAGGCCTCAGTTAACTTTTACCTTTCGACAGGAGCTCTGGACTCTCGCCATGAGTAGTATAGCAGCTTTATGAGATGGTAGTAAAGCATATTCTGCTTTATGGGGCACTGTACTGATTGGCATAGCGAAAATCATCAAATGGCAGAAAAATAGACAGCTCTGTGATCTCCCTTGAGTGAGTTTAACATACGGTGGGGTGGATAAAACTGAATCGGATGTGGTAAGCTGAATGAATTCAAGTTCCGCTGCCCATCTGTGGTCTCCTTTGTATAGAAAAGTGTTGAGTCAGTTTAAAATACGGTGGATGTTTCCACTTCTTACTTCTTGGAGCTAGCGAGATCTTGCAAGTTAAAAGAAGATGGCGAAAGGTCCGCCGAATATAGTGCCAAATCAATTGATTGTAGTATTGACTGTCCAATACGAGTCCAGGCGGTACATCTTAACATATCGGAATATCCTCCTGCTGCAGCTACATGGATGATGAAGTGGAATTATCGAGTTATTTCCTGCTTGAGTGCCCAACTTTTGTGGAACTAGACGAATGTCTTCATATCGCGGCTTATTTAGATCTCCGAAGGATGTGTTAAGACGCGGAAACGGAGTAACTACCCTAAGCCACCAGAACTACCTAAGTAGGTTAAGGTTTACATGGAGACTTTATCCAGTAATGGGCAGAGTGCACTAAAAATAAATGCGGTGCTGAAGCACCAGGAATTTCCGTCACCGACGTGCTCTGTGATATAAACAAAATATTAGTTTTAGAAAGTATTTACTGTATCGTTATGTCATTAAAGCACCATAATGATCCCAAGCTACTAAGAGTCGAAAACCGTTGATTTGTTCTTCAAATCGAATGTGGTAGGACAGGATAACCGCTTATTGACCAACCAAGTGGATAAAAAAAAGACGTAAAAATATGTATGTATGAGTGTATGTATGTTAATATGCAAATATGCCAAAGAGGTGACAGGCGGCAATGATTGACAAAAAATCATATTAGGTTGACGATTAGAAGTAACTGTCGAATGTCGAAAAAGAGCAAATACCGGTTTTTAGAGTAGTTAGCTGCTATAAAAACCGCTAAGGAATCAGAAAACAATTTCAGTTGGTTAAGAGAGCTCAAACTTTTAAGATGTTACCGCAAGATAAGACAGACATAGTAAAATCACAGCCGGCAACATTAACTACAACCGAATCTACAGTATCCACCCTATTCGCTATGACATCAAAAGTGGCCGGGCCTCGGCTACCAACCGGCACATGTCAAGTATGTGGCGATCAGAGTTCGGGCAAGCATTATGGAGTACACTGCTGTGACGGCTGCTCATGTTTCTTTAAACGAAGCGTACGTAAAAGCACCCTGTATGCATGCATAGCCGCTAAAGGAAATTGCATTGTGGATAAAGCACGTCGAAATTGGTGTCCATATTGTCGTTTGCAACGTTGTATGGCAGTTGGTATGAATGTTGCTGCAGTGCAAGAAGAACGTGGACCACGCACACAATCCGCAACAAACAAACATGGAAAAACAACAAGAAACAAGCTTACGCTCACGCTTAACAATTATGCTTGCGTGAGTGAGCAAAATGGCTATAGTAACCACAATGTCGGCATCAGCACATTTGCACCATCAAAACCCATATGCAATGTTGCACATAATGCGGTCACCGCCTCTGGCAATGCAATGAATTTTCAAATACTCGCACAAATTCTTGTGACTTGTCTACGTCAAGCTAAATGTAACGAACAATTTCGTAGACTTGCTGCAGCTCAGCAAGAGTGCATTTTAAGTGTGGTGTGGCATGAGTGTTTTGTGTTGCGCGCTTCACATTGGTCTCTCGATATAAGCGCTATGATTGATGCCTGCGGTGATACGAAATTGCGGCGCATAATTGCGGATGCTAAAATGTTGCGCGCTGATGTGATGGAGTTGAATTTCCTTGAAACCTTAATTCTTTGCCGGAAAGGTAAGCATGTGTGGGTGATGTGTAGTGAGGTAGGATTTGGCAAACATAAATATTTACGATTTCCTTTGACTTACAGAGCTGGCTATGAGCGCGGAAAATGCAGTGTTGTTAGAGAGTTATGCCAATGATGCGTTGGTTTCGTTGGCGCGCTACACAATGCAACAATCGAATTGGTTGCGTTTCGGCACATTGCTCTTGGGTTTGAGACAATTGACTCAGCGCTGCTATGAAAGCATATTATCGTCGCTATTTCACTCAATAGTCAAGGATATTGTAAGGAACTTGTAAGATTTTTAAAAGTTAAATGAATAGCAAGGAATAAAACCGATTCAAAGCTAATCTTAACATTTCGTTTTTGATTAATACCGATATCCGTTTACTTCCGTTACCGGTTGAGAAAAATTAAACGGTTTAAAATGATGACGAATTCGGTTTCGATTTAAAAATGAAACAGTTTCAGGTGACTCCGATCTCGATGTTGGAAAATGAAAAGGTTTAAAACGATTACGATTAAGCCATAGCGCCTACGGCCCGGTCTTGCCGTCCCTGCAGCACAGCAACAAACCAATCAACGATAAACCTTTCTAACTTAAGAAAAATGAAACGGTTTACCGAGTTATTGGGTTTAGATTTCGGTTTGGAGCAATTAAACAGCTTCAAAAAGAATGATTCCGGTCCCGATTTAAAAAACAAATAAAAATTTTCAACGGTTACTTATGGTTCTAAAATGAGTATGAAACGGTTATTGATAGCGCAGAGATTGAAAACGATTAAAAAACCGTTTACGATTTTGATTTTGTTAAGCGGACCGGTTCGCTTCTTCAAACTTATATCGATATTGATTGGATTTGGTTCTAGTTTCGGTTTGAAAAAATGTAACAGTTTCAAAGGGATTCGAATTCGATTTTGAAAAATGCAACGATTAACGGTTACAACTTAATTTTCAATTTGGAAACATTAATTGGTATGAAATAGTTACGGCCACGTTTATTATTTTGGTTTGAAACGGTTTCAAATATGTACAGTTACGATTTAGTTTTTAGTTCTAGAGATTCCGAACAGCTTGAAATAGTTACATTTTCTGTTCCCGACTTCGAAAATTATACAAGATCGGGTATGACTAAAAAATAACGTTCCTTCATCGGTTTAAGGTTTTTTAAGTTATGCAGTTTTGGTTTTGGAGTACCTCAAAGTATCGATAACTTGCTTTACTTCCGTTTAAGTTTAAGATATTGCTGTAAAAAGTTAAAATTTAAAACAAGAAATTAATTGTACATGAAAAAGCCCAGTTAGCAAAAATAAAACCCTTTTTATTCACTAATAGATTATCGTATCATTGAATCCAGTGCTGCATATCTTAATATATAAAAAACACGTGTCACACAATTGAGTCCAATGGACTCCTAAACTACTGAACCGATTTTGAATTTGTTTTGCACCCCGTATGTAGTTTGATCTAACTTGAAATATAGGATAGGTGACTGGGTGACTAGGGCCTCGAGATATAGGCCAAAACGTGGACCCTGGTACCCCTAGAGTGTGTTTATAGAACATGGATATCAAATGAAAGCTGTTGATGAGTGCTTTAGTAGAGGGTAATTTTCATACCCCTGGGTGGCTAGGGTCTCGAGATATAGGCCAAAGCGTGGACCTGGGTACCCCTAGAATGTGTGTATAGAATATGGATATCAAATGAAAGCTGTTGATGAGTGCTTTAGTAGAGGGTAATTTTCATACCCCTGGGTGACTAGGTCTCGAGATATAGGCCAAAACGTAGACCCGGGTACCCCTGTTGATGAGTGCTTTAGTACAGAGTAATATATTATCCAGAGACGGACTGGAACTGGGATTAGGACTGGGACTGAGACTCGGAGTGGGACTGGGACTGGGACTGGAATAAAATACATACCACCTTCTGGGACAGCCAATAAGGGATGCAGAAGAATGAGAAGAAATTGAGAGAAGAGAAAAGAGAAAGGAGATTGAGAAAGAGATAGAATGAGACGAAGATGGAGATAGATGAAGCGAAAAAGACGGAGGGAGGAGTGAATAAAAGGATTAGGAAAAAGTGAAGAGGGGGGAGGGCAGAGTCAGACGGAAAAAGCTTATTAAAATGTATGCAGATTGGCCAAATTTAGGGCAGGACAACGTCTGCTGGGTCTTCTAGTATTGGTATAATAAGTTCAGAGTAAGAAAGGCCACGGTTTGATTAGTGCTGCGTACCCTCTTCAAGGGTACGGAATGATAATCTCATCAGTCGATAATCTCATCATAGCAACCATCAACGTGTCCTTAAGCTGGATGAGATGTGGAAAGGGGTATTTTATCACCGCATCTGGGACATATATACAAAACTTTTCCACTTTCTCGACCATTGTAAAGGAAGAAAATGGATGGTCAGGCTTTCATAAAAAAGGATTAGCGAATATATTTTTGGCGCTGAGTATATCAGTTATATCGTCCATGTAACTTAGTGTTGTTTATAAAGCACTGCGTAGAAGAAGGGCCGCTTCTCTTGGCCAGCCTTAATATACGAATGTATTGAAATTTCGTAAAAAGCAATAATTTTCCAAAAGACAGAAGTCTCAGTGCGATAAATCAATCGAAAGTAGAATAAAGATGCATTACAAGCCGTAATAAGGCAGGTCGGAGAAGCTTAAAGTGCGCTTAATTGTAAGCACACAATACAATGCAACCATAGGATACAGAGAAGGCCTTACAATTAAAAAGGAAATATGACAGTTAACTTTATAGATTTTACGGTTTCGTTCTTTTTCATATATAAATAACGATACCAACTATGATTTCGGTTACGAAAACATAATCGATTCCAAATAGAACCTGTCAACTGCGTCAAGTTGTCTCAGTATTTGTACTTGTATCACTTTAGTGTAATTTAAGGATTATTTTCGGAATTCTTCGTTACAATGTCGCAATGATTTTGAAACTATTGTGAGATCATTGTTGGGCAATTGCGATGTTACTTTGGCACTATCTCCGATACCATTTTATGAAGATATAAAGATCCAAAACCTGCCCAAAAGCAAATGCATGACTATTGCTTTCGAAAACAAAATTATATGATTTCAAAATAATTCCGAGTACATCGCACGTGTTTTTGCAAATATAAGTTTTAACTTTTGGATATTTTATGATACCCCAAAATACCCAACTAGTGAGATTATGCTCACATATACCGAATAATCCGGCAAAATTATCTCTGTTATTCGAATCGAATAGATTTAACTCTTCAAATATTCGAACAATTCGCATATTCGGATCAAGTCTCGAATCGATTAGTTCAGTCGATTCGCATCGAATAGTTCGTAGTTCCGAAGATTCGCATACCCCTTTTAAGCCTATGGCAACTAGCGAAAATAATTTAGTGAAAATAACTTTCCAGTACCACAATATTTTTAGATGGTGGAGCGTTACTTTTACAAGTTTATTCCAACAATTTTTTAAAGGCTTCAAATAATTTAAGCGAAAAGAAAATGGTGAAATTAGCTACCAATACATATATGCAATACATTTTGAGTAGCGTGAGAAATTTTTCCACTACCACAATTTGTTTGGTGTTAGTTAGAAAATGTTTTCCTCTACCATTAAATTTGTAAGTGACAGTGGAACATTTTTTCACTCCCACTCAAAATCTAGTGGTAGTGGAATTAAAAATTTAGTACACTGTGCCCAGCTATGCCACCTTATCACTTTTCTGACAATATCCATCCTTGTATCACAATACCTTCTACGATGCTTCTTCCCAACATTTAGTGGTAGCGAAATTGAAAATTTAATGCACTGTGCCCAACTTTGCCAGCTTACCACTTTTCTGGAAATACCCATCCTTATATCACATTACCTTCTACGAGGCCTGTTTCTAACATGATTTGTTGTGTTATCAGTACCTAAAATGTACCAACGTTAGTAATTGTACTATGCTAACTTCTAAATCGTGGTAATCGTCAAAATTGTTCCATCTCTGGAAGGAAGTCAGTAACTAGTGATATAAATTTCTGATTCGCAACTAGAGAATTCCGAAATCATGATAATCGTCTGGTTCTATCCCTGTAGGGAAGTCAGTAGCTAATGAAACAAATTTGTTGTTCGGAACAAGACCTAAAGTGCCAAAGAAGTACTAGTTTGCTAGTAACTAGATTTTCTCCATTTATAAAATCGACATTTTGGATTTTTATAAAATAAAAAATAAATGTAAGGCGCGATAACCTCCGAAGAGATCTAAGGCCGAGCTTCTCTTCCAATTTGCGTCGTGCTCCTCTTGATTTTCCCTACAAATTGGCCGGACGGGACCTACATGTTTTATGCCGACTCCGAACGGCATCTGCAAGGCAGATGAGTTTTCACTGAGAGCTTTTCATGGCAGAAATACACCCGGAGCGCTTGCCAAACACTGCCGAGGGGCGACCCCGCTTAGAAAAATTTTCTTCTAATTGAAAAACCTTATTTCTAAAATTTTGATGTTGCTTTGCCCGGGGTGTGAACCCAGGGCATACGGTGTGGTAGGCGGAGCACGCTACCATCACACCACGGTGGATTTTTATATTTCATATTTAACATATGTGACCTGGAATCATAAAACGGGACCTATTGTGCGAAAGATGCTTCTAACCGAGTACAGGCTACCTCGCTAAGTCAAACTGGAAGCAAAAAAAAAAGAAGGGAGGGAAGTTTCTTTCGAGATC
>JARSSU010011557.1:0-46891 GCA_029619165.1 Eurosta solidaginis
ATGCGAAACCATATATCACAACGATTCTTATGTAGTTATAGCTGTTTGGCTAGGAAATGAGATAAAATGAAGAAATTACGGTAACGGGGAGGATAGGAAAGCGATGAAACAAGAGAAGTTAACGGAGATGAATAAAATGTAGCTAAGGTAAGGTCTCGCGAGGAATGAAAGTGGAGTAGAAGGAGAAAAATCGAGAAGTGAAATGTGTAACATATATTAAAATGAATGCGATTAAAGTTGTAACTGCGTAGTTCATATGATTTCGTAATGCTTATAGAAGAAACAAAGATATCGGCATCGGTGGGTCTGGTGAAACAAATATTCAACATTTGGTATATAATTCCATATATGTATGCAGAGATATTTGCAGATGTGTATACTTCTATGTTTCATAGCATTTAATGACATGTATGCATAAAATATTATGAGAGCACACAACTGGGTATATATGTTCAGTTTCACACGAACTTAGACTTCCTTATTGATTTTCTGTGTGTTTTATTTCCCTTTGCTGATTTATAAAATCTTGTTCTTAGCCAAAATACTTTCAGCAGATTAATATACACCGCTGGCAATAGCAATTCGGGGAGCGTGTTAATGAGGCACATCCAAAGAGGTTGCAAAGTGAAAATTAGCCTACCTACCAAACTTAAAGTAATCGCAATTTTTTAATCCCCTCCAGAATTTTGGTTGGATTCAGTATAAAAGTAGGGAATACCAGCCGAAATCCTTGCATATAAGCATACATATGAGTTTATAACGGTTTGAGGTAGCCACAAGCAAACGGAACGATTTCGTAGTGCCGACTGAAGTATTTGATTTGGGTAAAAGCATTTGTTGGCATGTGTGGCAGGTGTAAGCATGGAAAGGCTCAGAAGCTATCAAGGCATGACAGAAAAGGAAAAGGCGGGAGCAGAGTGTGCAAGGCGTCTAAGATTTGTACGGCATTCTTGTAGTTCATGTGCCTTACTTGCAATTGTAAGCGTTCGCATCCTTGCAAGCCGTCTACCTACAGCTTCTTTTCACTGAGCATGATGATGATGAAGCAGTTTGTCTGCGAAGGCGATTTAGCAAATTAAAAGGCTTTTAATGCATGGTGAGCCGATTTTTACTTATTTCATAATATTTTAACTGATGTTCTCTTTTAGTTTCAGCGTACTTTTTTGCATTTTACTCGCAGCCCGATACAGTTTGTGTGCGTTGCCCGTGTGTAGGAAGTGGTGGTGCATGAAGCAACAATAATCGTCTAAGGTGGTGGAAATTGCTAAGTTGCAGTTGAAGGTGAAAAATTTATGAATTGCAAAGGATATGAAAAATATTTTAATTGCGCGATAAATTGAGAAATATTTTTCATACCATTAAAATAACAAATTTAAATGCAGATGAATCACAGTTGCAATTGTTTATCTACAAAGTGGAATTAGTCTGGATTGTCAAAATGAAGTCACTGAGGACTTTTAAAGTGTTCAGAAAATAAAAAAGTTTGGAAAAAGGCTAGCAATTGAAATGATTATATAAACAAACAATATTTAAATTAAATTTGGCAAATAATTTTAACATTTTTTGTTTTGAAGGTCAAGAACAAATAAGGTCTAAAAATAAATGCAGATGCTTTTCATGATACAGAAATAAAAAAGAGAAAATATTAATTAAAGAAAGCTTTCGAGTCCGATCGATTTTCTAGAGTATTTATTATTATTATTACTAGGCCTGGAAGCACTGCGACCTTTGTGCAGATCTATTGTGCATGATCTTTCAGCCTAATTTTGTATCTGGAGGCTTTTGACGTATCTAAGTACCTCTTCAGGCTTTTTACTCCATACCACATAGGGATTAAGAGTCACACCACCTAGATGGGCGAGTCTCTGCCTTGCCAGAGCGACGCATTCGCAGAGATGTGAACCGGCGTTTCATCCTCCAGCTCACAGAAACGACAAATTTGAGTCTCGGATAGATTTAACTTACTTAGGTGTATCGTGAAACGTATATTAGCCAGCGAGAGTTCGTAGGTTCTCCCTGCTTAGATTAATAAGTTTGGCTGATACTTTCGTCGCCGGAGGTATAAAAAGTTTGGCATGTCTGTGCCCTGGGCAGTCAATCTAGTGACGTCTGAATTGTTTAGTTTCTCAGTTACTTATAATTTCTGGTGTAGGGCTCTGGACCATAGAATGCTGCTATAGCACCCTGCTTTGCTAGGTAATCTGCATGTTCATTACATTCATGTCCCTGATGTCCGGGAACCCATCCTAACAAAACCTTTTTTTGGCTCCCAGTCATTAATGATTTCAGTCCAGTCATCCACTAGCTTAGATGTAACTGTGTAGGATTGCAAGGCATGCAGGGCCGCCTGGCTGATCCGACGTTGAGCCTCTCCGCAGACATTCTCTACCACAGACTTCTGTTGCATGTACTTCTGCCTGAAATATGGTGTGGTAGCATCCCATTGGTATTGATTTCTTGATGTTCGGCTCATAGATGCCAGCTCCCGTTCTTCCGTCATCGAATTTCGATCCATCCGTGAACCATACCTCTGAATCAGGGTCATTATAGATTTCCCTGTTTCCCAGTGGGTTCTGTTCACAATGGACACTTCAAAGTTCCGCCTAGTGTTGCCTCTTCTTCTATTAGAATATTAGAATAGGGAAGGAAGGTATTCTCACTAAAGCTCTAAGTGCATCAGCAGGGGACGTCCTCATCGCACCCTTTATGCCAATGCAAAAAAGTCGATGCAGTTTGCTTAGCTTCGCTGTTGCCGTTCTTTGCGTGGCCTTCTGCCACCAAACTAGGGAAGCATAGGTGACTATTGGCCTTACAACAGTATTAAATGTCCAGTATACCATCAGACTCCTACTGTGCAGACTCTTTACGTTTCTGCCAATAACGTATTCTTAAAATTTTAGAAAATATGCATAACTGTGTCCATCTAGTATATCTTTTTTGCCGATAACTGCTCCCTGTGCAACCTCCATCCCGTTATCATCCCCATAGAGAGGAATGGGGAAGAGGACTCATCTGGGGCAGGAGACAGGTTAACTTGTTCACAGATGGGTCGAAGTTGAACGGAAAGGTGGTGTGGTTGGTGTCTTTAGTCAAGAGCTAAGTGTAAGCCGCAAGTTAAAGTTGGCTGATCACTGGAGCTTGTTGCAAGCGGAAAGTTGCTGCAATTAAGGATGCGGTGGATGAAGTGCCATTCAGTGCTACTACGGTTAGGGAATTTAACATCTACTCTGATATCCAAACGGCTATCAAGGCCTTGAGTTCAACTAAAGTGCGATCGGGGGTGGTCTGGGAGCGCCTGATCGCGCCTGATCGCGCTTGCGATTACATCGAACTATTTTATGACTAAGATTATATGTGCTCGGCCCATTGTGATATCCGGGCAACTGTCAGCGGATCTCTCAGCCTGCATCGGTACAACTGAACCGCATGATAATGGCTGTAGAAAATTCGGATACCGCTGGCCACCTGCGTTTTGCTCCTGCATAGATGGGCAGCTTATCAAGCGTTTGTGAGGACACCACCTCTTGCTGGGTGGCAAGATCTTTCCTGCCGGAAGTGTATGGCAGGAGATCTGCTGAAATATTTGGGTTCACTGAGGCTCATCTCTCAAAGGTCATTAGGGTTTTGACAGGGCACTGTGCAATGGAAATCCATGCGGTACGTCTCAATATACTGGAAATCCCATTATGATGTAGCTGTATGGAGGATGATAAGTTGGAATCATTGAATCACTTTATGCTTGATTGCTCAGCAGCTTTTGTCAGAACTAGGCGAAAGTACTTCGGTCGCGATTCACTTGGGTCCCCGGAGGATTTATCCATCAACCCTGCGAAACCATATCGTTGCTACACAACGATTTTCTAAGTAATTATAGCTGTTTGGGTAGGAAATGAAAATAAAAATGAAGAAATTGCGAGGAAAGATAGAAAAGAGGGTAAGCAAGAGAAGGTAAGGAGATGAAGAAAATATAGGGAGGTTAAGGGAGAGGAATGGAAGTGGAAGTAGAAGGGAGAAAAATCGAGAAAGTGAAATGGGTAAGATATATTTAAATGAATGCGATTTAGAAGTTGTAACTGCGTTAGTTTCATATGATTTCGTAATGGCTTATAGAAGAAACAAAGATATCGGCATCGGTGGGTCTGGTGAAGCAAGTATTCAACATTTGGTATAGAAATTTCATATATGTATGCAGAAATCAAGGTGAGAGAGGTGAAGGATATGTTGGATGAAGTGGGAGTAGGATTCAGAGTAGGAGTGGAAATTGGAGTGGGAGTGTGCATAGGACTGGGGCTGGAAGTGGAGGGAAGATAAATGGAATAAGGGATGTACAAGAATAAGGAAAAAATGGGAGAAAACGTAGATTTATTGGGATAGAGAGTGAAGAGGGGAAGCGAGATTCACCTGTACGGACACAAAGTCTGCTGGGTGCTCTAGTTATATATAATTTGAAATTTATATCTTTATAAATATTAAGTTTGAATTAGCCCGAACGTATCATATTGCAAAAATCGACGATTAATCGCACATCAGATTCATTAAACATACCGTTAACTTTCCACCAACGCTTAGCGAGCTTGAGTCACTTGTAAGTGGAGGCATAATTCTTCCTTTGTTCCCATAGGCGGGTGCCAATGAGAATCATATCATTCAAAAGCTTCATACAAATACCCCACACCATCTCTAATGGCATAATTTATAATATAATGCCTACAAGAAATTGCCCATGTGAATGCACTTAAAAACATTCATTAATAGAACTTATGAAATTTATACTTGTAGAAAATTACATTCATAATTGTTCAATGTCACGTGTCACTTGCTTTCACATTTCACCAAGAACACCAACACTACAAGCTCCCCACCACCAACACCACAGCAGTGCGTCTTCATCGATGAGGGTGAGAACAATTGGAGAAATTTTGCATATCACACACCGGCAATCATACGCCAATGTCGCCAAGCGAGCGCGAAGAAAATGTGTAAAGCATTAAAGGAAATTTCGCTTGTGCAAATTTAATTTTGCCACTTTCCGGCCAAATGCGGGCCGACTGGCTGATTTAAAGAATTGCCTGCAAGCAGAAGACGTCCCAAGGCTGGAAAATGCGTAAGCGAACGTTGTAACAAGGAAACCGCGCGCAGAGAGACGCAATTGAAAATTGGGTAAAATTGGCTTGGCGTCTGGCCGACTGACTGGTTTGCGTTTCAAGGGCGGCGGGGGTTTGAGTTGCGACTGCATGCGTCTACAATTGTGATTGTTTGTCTGATTGTGGACTGATTTGGTTATGTTTAACCTGGCATGCTCCCCCATCCACATTCCACGCGCCACTGACTGTCGACGCTCTGTCTGTGTTGATTTTATTTGTATTTTAGGTTATTAGGTTAGGTTTCTGTTAAATTTCAAAAATACGCAACGGTGTTGTTGCGTGCGAAAGCATAAAAAAATAAATTTGCAACCGCTACGCAAATTTTGCGGGTGTGATGGTTGTTTTACTTCTTTTTTTTGTTGCTTAAGCTGTTTGTCTATGGTTTTGTTATTGTGTTTGTTAATGCTGTACGTTTTTCCCTCCACCCATAACCAAAAGTGTGTTTTAAATAAATTTAAATAATTTCTATTCCCTGATATATATTTCACGAAACTGTGTCAGTGGCAACGTTTGTTTGTGTGTGTGTGTTCGATTGGCATTTGACAGCTGACAATTCTTGCGGCATTACTCAAGAACATAAATGTCAACGCATGTTTTCCATTGTATTGATGTTCACCTTCAAGTGTTTTTTGCGGGTTTTCGCAAGCCTGTTTGCCAATTTTAGTGGGTGGAGCGCGCTGCAGTGTGGGTGTGTGGTGTGGTGTGGGTGTTTTTTTTATAAATTCAAAAATCTGCTTTAAAACATTGCATTACATTGTATTAAGCAAATCAAGTGGATAATATGGGGGTTTTGTAATGAATGTGACATTAATACGCTGTCATCTAATTGATGGAATTTCGCGCTCAAAATAATCAACATGAGCTTAACACTTGTAGGTGTTGTTGTGTTAAGGATTGAAGCTTATATGAGGTTTACAATTGATTTGTACTTATAATATCTGTCACACCGAAACTATTTAAATGTTTTTTGTATAACATTTTGCACAAGCAAATGAATTTATAACATTTTACAATATTGCCACCATATCTAAATGTCAAATTTAATTACAATAAAGGTACACCTGAAAATTCAAAAATGTTTAGATTTTAACAAGCCTATTGCAAACTGTAGTTAAATTAGCAGCCTTGGGTAAAATTCTAACGGTTTGGTTGCTTTAGGTCCGCCCTAAGCTCAGAATCTCACGGAACTTTGAAGTGTCTATAGTGGACAGAACCCACTAGGAAACAGGGAATCCTTATAATGACCCTGACTCAGATGTCTGGTTCACGGATGGATCGAAAGTCGATGACGGAAGAACAGGAGCTGGCATCTATGGGCAGAATTTCAAGAAATCGACACCAATAGGGTGCTGCCGCACCATATTTCAAGCAAAAATCCATGCAATAGCAGTTTGCGGTAGAGAATGTCTACGCGGATAGGCTCATCTTCGAAGAGCATCTACATTATATCGGACAGCCAGGGCTTGCAATCCTACACAGCTACATCTAAGCTAATGGATGACTGCACTGAAATCCTTAATGACCTGGGAACCTAAACAAAGTTTTTTAAGATGGGTTTTTTACATCAGGGACATGAACTCAATGAACATGCAGATTACCTAGCAAAGCAGGGTGCTACAGCAGCACTCTATGGTCCAGATCCCTTTTGTGGACTCACAAACGCACCCACTAACGATACCATAAGTAACTGGGAAATAAAACAATTCCGACGTCGCTGGATTGACTGCCCAGGCCAAAGTGTTTATACTTCCGGCAACAAAAGTATCAGCCAAACTCATTGATATAAGCAGGGAGGACCTTCGAACTCTCTCTGGGTAATATACGGGACACGGTGGTCTACGATATCACCTAAGTAAGTTAAATCTATCCGATACTCAAATTTGTCGTTTCTGTGAGCTGGAGGATGAAACGCCGGTTCACATCCTCTGCGAATGCGTGGCTATGGCAAAGGCAGAGACTCTCCCATCTGTGACTCTTAATCCCTATGTATATGGAGTAAAAAGCCTGAAGAGGTACTTAGATAAATCAAAATAGGTCTACACAAAGGTCACAGAGTTTCCAAGCCTAATAATAATAACTAGTATCGCCTGTGGTCGAAATTCGACCAACGTGTATTTTTTTAACTCAGTCTATGCATCAAGTGTTGGAAATATAGCAAACTGGTCTAACTTACTTAACTTTTTCTTTAAAATTTTGAATTTGATCTAAGACTTTGGACTTTTTGATTATATTTTCTTAAATTTTCTACAAACTTTTCAGATGTAATTATAACGTTTAAACAAGAATATAAAAATTATGTAAAATCAATGAAATTGACATAGAATATGGTGAAATTTCTTGAAATTGAATTGAAAAATAGGTTTTTCCTCACCACCCGGAAGGTCCCCGTTGGCGCGCTACCGAAGTTAGTTTTGGGATCTCGGTTCCCCAGTAGGCCTATATCACCCATATACATATATCGCCCATTTATTTCATAGCGGGCAAAGCAACATCAACATTTTAGAAATAGATTTTTCAATTAGAAGAAAATTTTTCTTAGAGGGGTCGCCCTCGGCAGTGCTGGCAGCGCTCCGATTGTATTTCTGCCATGAAAAGCTCTCAGTGAAAACTCATCTGCCTCAGAGCCGTTCGGAGTCGATAAACATGGAGGTCACCCGTGCCAATTTTAGGAAAAATCAAGAGGAGCACGACGCAAATTGGAAGAGAAGCTCGGGCTTATCTCTCGGAGGTTATCGCGCCTACATTTATTTTATGTATTTTATTTCAATAGTGTCATAATTCAAAAACATGAACTTTTAGTTAAAAACGAAGAAATTTGCTAAAGGAATTTAGCCTATTTCACGCCACCCGTTTAATTTGTCTAAATACAATATTATATGTAATTGACACAAAACAAAAATTTCGAGTAGAATAGAGGCATACCTTCATAAAAAATAAAATAAAAATATAAAAAAATTATGTAATGAGAAAGAAGGCAGAGTTTACTAAAAAAATGTTAATTAAAGAAGTACTTAAATTGCGAAAAAACTAAGTGAAGTGAACAAACAGCTCCATATAAAAACGCAATAAGTGCACTTAGACTTTCCGGGTTTTAATGTTATCATTGTGGAATTATGAAGATTCTAATGTTCGGATATTAACATTGGGTTCCTATTGATATCTATGTACGTAATTATTGTATTAAATTGTAAACACTCCATTTCATTAATATATATGACCATATCTACCATAAATATCGTCTGTGAACAATATAATACTAAGATATAACAAAGCAGAATAAATTAGAAAGAAAAGAAAAACAAACAAAAACATGAAATATTCACGCAAACATATTACTAAAATAAAATTGATTTCATAACTTTAAGCGACATAAACAAATTAGGGTTATGGGATCTAAGCATCCGATTAATGGATATATAATCCAACAAAGTTAGCCTAATAATAAATATAGTGGGTAATATACTATCTATTCAATACGGCCGCTATGATGCCGGTTGCCGCTTTGAACTAAATCAGAAACGTTTTTGGAACGTTTTTTTTGTTTCGTTTAATATACAACATGAAAACTTTCCGATTCAGTCAAGTTGCATTTAAATAATAATAAACCAATTTGAAATAAGAGATATATAATAAAATAAAATAAGAAATAAAATAAATTAGCATAAAAGGTAATATAAAAATTTAATGTTATATTTTTGTAACTTTTTTTTTGTTCAGTATAAGACGTACGTTATCTAAAATGAGGATTAAATCTGCAAATGCAAAAACATTTTCGGACAAATTTGCAATTAATTGTTATAAATAATTAGTTAGTTTCAACAAAAGCTAACTCATTATTTGTGATTTCATGATTTTTTGAAAACAACTAAAAACAAGTAAGGAAGGCTAAGTTCGGGTGTAACCGAACATTACATACTCAGCTGAGAGCTTTGGAGACAAAATAAGGGGAAATCACCATTTAGCAAAATGAACCTAGGATAACCCTGGAATGTGTTTGTATGACATGTGTATCAAATGAAAGGTGTTAATGATTATTTAAAACGTAGTGGGCCTTAGTTCTATAGGTGGACGCCTTTTCGATATATCGCAATAAGGGTGGACCAGGGGTGACTCTAGAATGTGTTTGTAGGATATGGGTATCAAATTAAAAGTATTAATGAGGTTTTAAAAGGGAGTAGCCCTTAGTTGTATATGTGAAGGCGTTTTCGAGATACCGACCAAAATGTGAAACCAGGGTGACCCAGAACATCTTCTGTCGGGTACCACTAATTTATTTATATATGTCATACCATTAACAGTATTCCTGTCAAGATCCAAGGGCTTTTGATTTCGCCTGCAGAGCTTTTCATTTTCTTCAACTTAATATGGTAGGTGTCACACCCATTTTACAAAGTTTTTTCTAAAGTTATATTTTGCATCAATAAACCAATCCAGTTACCATGTTTCATCGCTTTTTTCGTAGTTGGGATAGAATTATGGCATTTTTTTCATTTTTCGTAATTTTCCGATCACTAAATCAAAAACCTCGGCCGCTAGAGCAAAGCCGTTCATTTGCTGTCTGTTCAACGAACTTACTATTTTGTGTAATACGCCAATGCATTCCCAATTGCGCGTTTACTTTTTTGACAACATTTAACTAGAACAATAGCGTCACGGCCGGTCACACCACTATCTACCACTACATACGCCCGAACTGTAATAAGTGATCAGAATGGAATGAACTTAGGCCCAGTTTCTCAATAAGAATTTAACTCAACTTAAAGGACTACATGTATTAATTAGCGAGCTTTGCTCATATTGCTTTATACAATGGGTTTTTGTAATTGATATTAGAGAAAATTGTAAGTTTACAAACGGCGATGGTTACTAGGACATGTTTCTGAATTTCACTTCTTCATCAGCTAGCTTTCGGGAGCTGAGCGTTGAACTCGAATCTCCAACATTCATATCAGTGCAAGCCTTTAGCTGCTAAGCCATATGAATGTCCGTTGTTCGCTGTACAATTGGTCTCTAAGAGTTGCCTTTTTGTTATATTCCTTTTGATGGACTACAGCTTAACCCTGCCACTATGGCCGCTTAGGCCGAAAGGTGCAGCAACACAGTATGTTATCGAGCAAAGTGGCTATGTTGAACTCTATACAAATTTAAATAGAGTTTAAACTGGCGCCGAAAAACCTAGCCTTAAAGATATTTCATTTTCTTGGCGATTTCTATCACGAATGAGTAAACTGCTCATACAAATTATCAAGATTTACTTCAAAGTGCAAAGTTTGCATTTGACGAAAGATTCGAAATCGTGGTTTCGACAAGGTAGATCTGTTTCACAAACCGTGAGGGAATCAAACGTTCACCTTTTTCTGTAAGAGCTCTCTAGTTCTATATATATCTGTTGGCATAGTTGCAACTTTGACGCTTGCTACTTTTACCGAATCATTCATTAATTTAGATACGGCTCGCCATCCACCGATCCACCGGTTGTTTGAACATATCTAATCGCTCACTGGTCCACGGTACACTAACGCTATCAGCCCCTTTGGGTATCTTCAGCTATCCTGTAATTCTGAGGATATCCGGCAACCGATTTTTCGCCATTCGTTCCACAGCAGTACTACAGCCGATTTTAAAACGCTTCCCTCCTCAACAACCGATTTAGTCATCTCTCCCGCACCTCTATCATCCAATTACAATACTCCGTCAATGTATGTTTTTATATCCCAATCAAAAAGCACCAAAAAGTACGTCGATTTGACTCTGGATTGGCTTTATAAAAGGGATAAAGTAGTCACTCAGTGTCAACGAATTGGTTGTACTCTTGACATCGAAGAAGCGTTCTGCAAAGTTTTGCCAGCTCCAAATGGCTCTGACACAGCTCCTATCATTTATTTGTAAAGTCAGAGCCATTCGTGTTGACAAGACTTTGTGGAACGCTTCTCCGATGTCAAGAGTACCACTAATTCCTTGACCCCGAGAGACCACTTTATCGCTTTATGCTATGATAGAAACTGAGTCCACTGCCAGCGGGTTAGAAGGTTAGAATATATCCGCGGGAGTTATGCTTGTCGTAAAAGGCAACTCAAATAACCAGCTTGCTATGGGTTGTATAGAGCAATCCTTTCAAGGGGATGTCATCGCAATTTATAGCTTTTCTAACTCAATTGTCTATCTCACCTGCCGGTGGCGATTCTGTTTTATTTAGCAGGTGAGGGTAGCTTCGATTAAAACACACTGGCTACAAAGATGAAAAAGCTCCACCGAATTTCTCTGTTTGCACGTAATGAACTGAGCCGTTCGTATTATACCAACCTGTCTTTGTATGCAATGCTAAACCTGCAACCAGTTGTCATTTGTTGGAAAAATTTTGAAAAAAGTGGTATTATGAGAATTGCGGACACCCCGGAATTCTTACTAGTTCCAACGTCATCTCTAGCAGAATATATTACTATTCACATAACTCTGACTCAGTTTCCTCCTTCACCACGCTTCATTGGGAGGAGGAGAATTTCGAAAAGACCTCGAATTACATATTTGAGCGCAATTATGGGAAAGCTGGTTGTACACGCGCCTTTCAGAAAAAATTTTAATTCGCTATAACTCGAAAATAAATCAAGCAAGAGGATGAAATGAGGTTGCGAGGTAGGGGAGAATAAGGTGAAGATGAGGTGAGAAAAAGGCTTAAAAAGCATGAAGAATATGAAACCTATCGAAAGGATAAAGGTGAGAAAAGAAATCGAAATGAAAAATTAAAAGGTCAAAGGAAAGTGATGGGGGATTGTAAGAGCAGAAGGAGAAAGAGATGGGGCAAAAGCAAAATAAATTAAGTATTCTCATATTGAGATCTCTCTGCGATACTTTATTGCACTTCCGAGCAAACCCGCCTTTATACTAATATAATTGTTAGAATATAGTAATCGCAAAACCCACCGAGATATTTCCATCTCAGAAAAGCTTCTAGTTTACCTGCCAGCTCATCCTTTTTAAGCTCTCGAAAATATTAAAGCTTTACAAGATTTTGCAGCAAAAATCCATTCTTCCTCGCTTTTCAATCACCATATGCAGTGGCGCTGACATTATTTATTCTATTTTCATAAAAATAAAAAAATAAAAACTATGTATAAGAGCTCTTAGTGGCAAGGTGGGCATCATGCTCTGAGTGGCATATAGCCATGAAAAAAATAATAAAAGTATTGTACTATATCAGCGGCTACCTTTTTGCACATTAATTATGAAATCCTTTGAGTATTTGCCAAAAACATGTAAAAATCAAAATCAACAAAGTCCAATTGCAAGAAACCAGGAAGATACGAGCTAATGCAATTGTATTAATATTCGGAAACGTTTTATTTCAGTTTTTTTACTTTTGCTGGCATTTTTAATTTCTGTTTTTCAGTTTAAACTTCATTCACATGCAAAATCATGTTATCTTTTATTTTGTTTCATCCCTCTCTCATTATTATTTGTACTCATTTCCTGCGAATGCACTTTTGCATATCAACTGAAATAAGTTCGCTTGTACGTGAATACCCACACTGCATTTCTTTCCACTCAGTTACAAATTCTCCGACTGCTTTGGACTTTTACTTTTTCTTTTGCAATTCAAACTGATTTTGCCATTCTTTTATGGAGCTAAATGTTCCTATTTTTTTAATACACTGTGAAAAAAAACACCAAAAAAAAATCAGCGACTTTTGTTTATTTAGATGTCTGCAGTTGCAGGCGCTGATGAGTGAGTTTGCTTGTTAATTTGCTACTTTTGTTATTGTTGTTGTTGTTGCAGTAAGTACCTGCTGTTGGCATGGCAACATTGGTTGCGCCTGTGGGATATGCTGTTGCGGCGCATTTGCATGCGGTGCGGTTAGATGGCACTTTTGTGGTTGGGTACAAGCTAAAGGCAGCCTCGTCGTCCGACGGTGCATTGAGACTGCTGCACTACGATTGCAGGCATAGAAAATACTTAAATAAAATATTATTAATACTTACTAAACTTTTGGGTCGAAGCTTTCCATTACTCTGCCATGAGTATGCGATATAATGAGTAGAAGAACAGATCCACGCGATCTCATAAGCTCATACGCTTCAAGTAATGCCCGATAAAAATCCATCAGGGCATGACTCAGTCAATTTACTAGTTCTCATTGTGATGGGCATCCTAAAACCCTTGAGTTTTCAAAAGTTTATGATCCTTTTTCAGACCCTCTGTGAAGATTTGTAGCTATGAAATTGAACCTGAGTCATCATATATTGATCCACTTTTGTTTCCATTCAAACTCAATCTGCCCGTCGACTCCGTTCCACCCCTACCTCTACCACCAACTGTACCCACACACCCCTCTATCTCTGACTCTCTCTAGCTCCACCTCTACATCTATTTGTATTTCTATCTCTACGTCTACCACGACCTTTCCCACAACTCTGGGGTCAACCTCTTACTCTACCTCTGCCCTACCCCTACCCCTACCTCTACCTCCACCTCAACTTCCAACTCTATCTCTACCCCACCTCTGCATATTTAGAAGGGTGATGCGAGTGCCAACAAGCTCTAAAAAAGTAATAGTATCTATAGTGAATTTGCATGTCAACCTGAATTAGTCAAGCTTAAGTTTTTTGAGTGACTTCGGAACTTCCAACATTTCCTTTCGCAGATGCTGAATTTTCTCGGTGAGGTCAGGGCCGTAGGTATATTTGTCCAATCATATGCTCTGCAATAAGTCTTCCTTAACCCACCATATGAACCCAAATAGGACCGAAATCTCCAACTTGCTTACCTCCGCCGAATTGTCGTAAAGCCGCACGCCTAGAAGTGAGAGTCATATTATCCACGATTCCGGATATCGTCCGAGAAAAAAACGCATCTATTCCTTTTCCTCTTCGTTAAGTGTGGCAAATTCTGATAAGGGAGCTTGTTGGTATATTCCATCTTCGAAATATCGATGTAATAGAAGAGTGAGTTGTGAGTACTCTCACTGCAGATTTGTTTAGTTGAGAATATAGTCCGTTCCTGTCCTTTGGAAATATTGCCATAATGACTGACCTTGTAAACTCACAATCATCCCACATCATCTGTTACTCGAATGATATATTCATCGATTTTTTCAAGAGATAACGACATTATGGTCGTGGAACTTTCCGACTCGTCTATATCATTTTTGGAACTTCCTTAAATTTTGGTGTACAAAGGCGAAAAACACCTCCATACAAGACAGTCTGGCTTTCGACATAAAGGGTTACATGGGCTTCTGAGAGCCGTCCGGCTGAACTCACTATGGCGCAGGGACTACATTGTAAGAGTAAGGAAGTACCGGAAACTAATTGACTGGCAGATGCTTCGATTGTAGCCCAACGAGTTAGGGAGCTTAGACTATTCCTACGGTAGACTGTGTTTGTCATATGACGTGACGCAAATCCACAAATCCGAAGGTTTGAGGAGTCAAACAAATCGTTTCCATCCCAGTTGGGCTCGTACCAAATGTGCTAGTATCCGAATGTACGGATAACTATCCGTACAAGGGATTACCCATATCAGCAACACTACCCGAAACCTACAATTTCGCTGTTTATGCTGGTTCCTTTTTTATGCTGGTTCCTAGAGAGACGAAGTCCTTAGCAATATCGAATTTATAAGATTCAACAGTGGCATGGTTACCCAGGGGCGAATTCCTTGGGAGACATCATTTACCGCAAGACCAACTTTTTTCCTCTTATCTAATCCAGAGAAGGCATAACTCATGGCGCTGGACGGACTGGCAATTGAAATTTGGACTGAGTAGGCCACTGAAAATTAGACTCCTCTATCGGCGAACAAAAATCACGCCCTTCAAGTCGCTCATCATACCTGTCCTGATGTATGGCTCGGAATCACGGACAGCGTCAAGAGAAGAAGAGATTGCCGTTGGAATGTTTGAGGGAAAAGTTCCCCGCGAATAAAATTCCAAGGCTTCGCTGGCCTGGGCATGTTATGCGAATGGACAGAGACGCTCCGGCCAAGAAAGTATTTCAATCGACACCGCAATTCGGAGGTAGACGAATGGACTCTCTTCATGAGTTGGGAGAGGCGAGTTTAGAAAGTGATAGTTGTTTCTGGTAAACAGAACGTTGTGCGGGGTTTACCCAGCCCTATTGACCCGCTACCGCCACATGCTGCAAAGGTGGATGTAACTGTGTTTTTGCTCTGAAGAATTCCAGGACTTCATTGCCACCGTTACTAACAGGTGAAGCGACAGCGGACTTTCTTCAAAGGTCCCACTGCAAGTCATTCTGTTTACCGATCTCATAACTAAAGTTGACGACTTCACCTCCGAACATAGAATCAACCCCTAGAGGATGGGTTTTAATGTGGTACAACTATCCTGCAGATGGCATAAGTTTTAGCAATGTCGAGGGAGCTTGCCAGGGTGTTCTCCTTCAGAGATTCCTGAATCCTGATCTTTCAACCGATTTCGCCTTCCCGTATGAGCGTTGAGCTGCCGCCATAGGCGGAAGTTAAGAAGTGGCTTATGTGCTGGTCAATAAGTCATACCACAGCTTTTCGGTACACGGAAGAAAGGCTTATGGCCCGTACTCTTTGACTTATAAGTGGTTGGCTTACTGATGAATGGCGTCAAGATTGAAAACCACCCGTACAAAGCACAAGGCTTCCAAACTTACATAAGTGCATATCAGTACTCATCAACCTGATTACTTTCACAAACAAGAAAAAACCTGAAACAACTCAGCATTTAAGTCTGTATCTCTGGACAAATTTTAAACGGACCACTAAATTATAAACCGAAAATTGAGCGTACAAATGCACGCGTGCGCAGCTATTACAACATTTTCACACGCTAACAACAAATAAGCGCATAAATTTACCAACAATTACCTAAGCATGCGAATATTTTTCTGGGGGGTTCCAAAAAATGCCGTTGCCTTGGCTTAGTAAGTATTTGTTAGCTGCCAATTCACGATATTGACGTATGAACGCCTTAGCCAGTTCACATCTCATTCATTCGTGGCGATAATCATGGCTTACACCCAATCAATGCGCATGCATCTCACAAAGTAACTCAAACGAGAAACAAGTAAGGGTGTCTAAGTCGGCTATGACCGAACATTATATACTCAGCGTGAGTTTCAATTATTCATTACAGATACATTACCTTTTATAATTTTGTTACGAGGGATTTTTTTTGAGGCTCCAGAAATGTTGTGTAATGCTTGATCAAAATTTAGGCGTGGCACCGCCCATTGAAAAAAATGTCTCCCAATTTTCTCTTACAATAAAACTTGGTAAGTGAAATATCATTGATATAAAACTATTTTTTGCTTAGATATGGCTTATTTTTTTAGTCTACAACCTTTTGAAATCTTTTACCTAAAGTGGGCGTGGTCCTTAAGCGATCCCGTCCATTTTTACTAGAAATATTTCTTGCTATAAAGAAAATGCACTCCAATTTTATAACGATATTTTAAATTTTGTTCGGGTTATCGCTTCCGAAACATAGGAAATTGCTTAGTGAAAAAAGGGGAAGTGCCACGCTCATTTTCAAAAAATTTGAATATTTTTCAACTTATTGTTTAATTCCATTTAGAAAGTAAAATACCATTGACATTAAGCTCTTTTTCGCAAAGGTATAGCTCATTGTATTCGTCTACGACACTTTTATAAGTCTTTTATATAAATGTGGCATTGTCGTTAACCGATCTCGTCCCTTTTTTCTAGTAATATTTCCTGCTATAAGTAAAATATGTGTACGCAATCATATTACACTGAAAAAAATGGTGCTAGTAAAATCAACATATCTGTTCTGTTGTTCTTGACTTAACGGAGATGCGGTGAAATTGATCGAATTATGGTTAATTCGACCGAGTTCTTTGTCAAGCGAACAAATTAGACAGAAGAGAAATGGTCGCTCTGGAGTTAACAAAATTCTGTAAAATTGACAGATTCCTAATCAATCTAACTGATTTTTCTGTTAACACAACTGATCTCACTGGTCATTTCAACAGCGACCAACAGTCAATACATGAGCAAATTTCAAAGAGAATTTTACGCTCACTGCGCTCTCTACTTTGTGCTTATGACAATGGAGTCACTTGTTTAAAAAACAATACCAAAATAAGAAAAACACACAAACTTGGGAAAACAATAAAAAACTAGTCTTTCAGTTATCAATACAAAAATAAAAACCCTTTTTTGAGGGACACCTATTTATCGGGTACAATTTTGCAACTCCTCATCCAAGCGAAATGCAAAATTGCGCCCACTTGTTGCAAAAGTTTTGTTTGAACGAACAAGATTTTTCCAGTTAGTAACATTTTGCTCAAGTTTTTGCGAATTTTCACTCACGGAACGAATTTAATAACGTAATAAAAAACATCCTCTTTTAATGTTGATGTTTCCGACAACATAAAAGTTTGAGTTGTTTTGGAACCGTTTCAACTTAAAGTGTTACGAAAATTAAACTTGCCGAATTACATGTAAAGTTACTCCAGTGGTGAATTAACTTCTAGCGATTGATATTTTACTTTTCAATAACTTACAAGTTCTCTATTTGAAATGTTATGTCAAGCATTTATACTACAAGTTCGAAACAATCAAGGGTGGCAACTACATGCGAGAGAAGAAATTGAGAATGAGCTGAGCTGCAACTGAAAGAATTGAGAATCAGTTTTTTGACTACTATTTTCATTTCTATTTGCAAAGCGAAGTTCAAAACTATAAACAAAATAAATTATAAAATATAAAATTTGGTGAAAGTGTGTTTAATAAAACAAAATAATTAAGTTTTTAATGTTTAATATGTGCCAGCATATATGATGTACGCTCAATTAAAGTTCGGTTAGTAAGTGTTTACATATGTATGTATATGTAGCAAGCATGCGTATTTATGTATTCACATATTTACGCATGTGTGTATATGGCCACCATGGTGTGATGGTAGCGTGCTCTGCCTGCCACACCGTATGCCCTGGGTTCGCACCCCGGGGAAAGCAACATCAACATTTTAGAAATAAGGTTTTTCAATTATAAGAAAATTTCTCTAAGCGGGGTCGCCCTTCGGCAGTGTTTGGCAAGCGCTCCGAGTGTATTTCTGCCATGAAAAGCTCTCAGTGAAAGTTCATCTGCCTTGCAGATGCCGTTCGGAGTCGGCATAAAACATGTAGGTCCGGTCCGGCCAATTTGTATGGAAAATCAAGAGAAGCCCGACGCAAATTGGAAGAGAAGCTTGGCCATAGTTCTCTTCGGAGGTTATCGCGCCTTACATTCATTTATTTATGTATATGGCAACATAGGTACTTTCGTACAAAGCTGTCGCAACAACTTGTTTTGTTCATTTGACTACTAAAACGGTTAATTACGAATCAACGATTTGTGCGCATTTATTCAACATCTTGTTGCGATGGATTAAAGTTAACAAAAATTTCGGTTGAATTGACCCGTATTTCGGTAGATTTTACCAGTCTTTTTCTTTCAGTGTACAATCGGTTAAATTTTCTTCGTGTTAGGGCTCCCGAAATATAGAAAATTGCTTAGTTATAAAAGTGCTACGCCCATTTTCAAAAATTTTATATTTTTTCTTTTTTTGTTATAATTTTGCTTCGGAAAAGAAATAACATTGATATAAAACTCTTTTTTACAAAGATGTGGCTTATTTTATTCGTCCACGACTCTTTTGAAAGTCTTTTATATAAAAGTGGGCGTGGTACTTAACCAATTTCGCAAATTTTGCTTCCAAGCATTTTTTATAATAATGGCAACCTCCCTGTCGAACTTTGCTATGATAGGTTCAACGGTTTTTCATTTATGTTTAATAATATTTGTAAAATTGATTTTATCAAAAGTAGACTTTACCACGCCCATTTTCAAAAATTTCATATTTATATCAAGAGTCTCAATATCAGTCTACTTTTGAAATTTCAACAATTCAGGTGTATTGTTTACTAAATAATCAGGTTTTTGTGTTTTCCAAAATGTTATATACATAAAAAGTGGGCGTGGTTTTCATCCGATTTCAATCATTTTCAATAGCGTTGGGAGATAAGTGCCAAGGAAACCATATACCATTTAAATAATATATCTCAATATCTACTCAAGTTATCGCGATCACAGACAGACGGACGGATGGACGGACGGACGTGTAAGGCTAAATCAATTCCTATTTTCATCCTGAGCATTTTGATATATAGTAGTCTATATTTATATCGATTCGTGTTACGATCACGCTGAGTATAAAAATAAAACCTAATACACATCCTTACTTACATCACAGGCTCACTACCTACCCTAGGTGCCCCTCTTCTCACATGCAACCACTTAGTTAAATGCCATGTTTTGGAGTTCATGCATCTACCAAGCAGCACATTTTTACTTATGTGTACTTAACTATGAGTATTTACTTGCATCATGGGCAAACATATGAGGAATGAATGGTCCGGCAAGACTTGATGGTAAGTGGCGCATCCCCATTAGGGCAATTACAATTCGTGCGCGACTATGATTCCGGCATTTGAGCAACAATAAAAAACAAGTGAATTGTTTGAACGAAATCATGTGAAATTACATACCATCATACTACACTTAAAACAAAATCAAACGAGTGAAGGGTGAACGCATGTTAACAATAAATTTTGGCCTCAACTAAAGCGATTAATCGGAATTTTTTTCGCTGCAAAGAAAAAATAAAATAAAGTCTTCTCTGGAAAGACTCGTAAGAAAATCTCACTTACATACTTAAGTGCTCAAACATTCTTACGTATGTGATGTTTGTGCTGTAATGTAAGCTCGCATTTAAAAATCCATAACTCATATATGGCTGGAAAACTGATATGCTGACCGATAGAATGCGGTGAATTGAACTAAGCTGCAAGGTGTTTTTGAACTCATAATTAAACAGGGTGTTAGGTAAAGTGTAGAGTGTTGTTTTTATCTAAAGTACTTCGCTCTAGTGGAACTTCAAGCCTTCTGGCAATTTCAACAGGCTTGGGCCATTGACAATTTGTTGTTAGAGGGTTTGCTGCCACATAATAGCTGAATAATGGGCACACTCCAAATGCATGTCTAAATTGACCTAACAGCTGATATGGAATCAGTTGTTAACTTCCAGATATGAAACATAACATATCCTTCGAAGGACGAATGGGAGCAGAGCTACGACAGTGATAAAGATGTTACAGTTTATACAGACGACTCAAAAACTAATGGAAAATTGGGACTGGGCTGTACTGTCAATGTCTGGAGATTAATTAATAATGTAGCGAATTTTGAGAAATTCTTGATAATTCTGGCCTTCTGTTATCGCTCGAACCGCTGAACTGTCGAATAAATAACTTAAATACTCAGTATAGAAAATATTTTTCTATGGCCACCGTGGTGTGATGGTAGCGTGCTCCGCATACCACACCGGATGCCCTGGGTTCAAACCCCGGGCAAAGCAACATCAAACATTTTAGAAATAAGGGTTTTCAATTAGAAGACAATTTTTCTAAGCGGGGTCGCCCCTCGGCAGTGTTTGGCAAGCGCTCCGAGTGTATTTCTGCCTTGAAAAGTTCTCAGTGAAAACTCATCTGCCTTGCAGATACCGTTCGGAGTCGGCATAAAATCATGTGGGACCTACAATCCGGCCAATTGTAGGGAAAATCAAAAGGAGCACGTTGCAAATTGGAATAGAAGCTCGGCCTTAGATCTCTTCGGGGGTTATCGCGCCTTACATTTATTTATTTTTAAAATATTTTTTCATTTACAACACTACTATGATAGTAGTACTTCAAGATCAATTTACTCGCGTACTTCACTTATGGCGGCATGCTAAAATCAAACTTATTGGTAACTCCTTATCTTGCGCTGCTTTTATACCCTCAGTTGCCTCGTTCGCCTATTGCTGCTAGTGTTTAGACTTTTCGCGAACAGTCGTCTCGAACAGTTCCTTATATATTTTACGTTTCCGTAACTCATAGTTGGTCATTTAGCTACATATGTACATATATATGCGTGTGTAATATAATCTTCGCTCTTAGCTAATTACATGTATGTGTCACTGTTTATCTTTCTTCTTCGGTCTTAGCTGCTGATAACATGTATGCAAAATATTCTCTTCGCTCTTAGCCTTGCTGTTTACATGTATATGTGGCTGCTTGCTTTGCTGTTGTTGTTTATTTATTTACCAGCAGCATAGTGACGGATCGAAACTGCTAATATTCGCCACAATATTACAAACTTTCTGACTATTGGGGGCGTTTTACACATAGAGAGGGAAGTATAGTCCCAGAGGAAATATGCTGCCTTCAAGAAATTTGAATCTAAAGGATAATATCGGATTTTGTACGGAAGTGTTAAGCCTCGCTAGCATCAATCCAAGAACGGATTTCCTAAAGAAATGATCGGAAACAGTTCCAGAATAGATGTAAACGATGCGAAGATTCAAAGAGTTGTATAGCGCAACCTCCTCAAGGCATTTCCAGCGCCATTCATACCTTCTCCAATTTAATTGTCAACTACACCTACCCGTGACGGATTCTTTAACAGGCGAAGCTCTGGCGACCCCAAGTTTACAGGATAGAAGGGGGTTAAATGACTCAGAAGATTCATTCAGTCATATCAAATCGCGCACCAGGTGGTCGAGCTAGCACGTTAACGTTCACTTCCCACATGGTACTAACAAGGCCTAGCTTATAGCTTATAAGCATATGCCACCAGAATGCAGAGTTCAGTTAGTATACCCATTGTGAGCATTAAGTATTCTCTCTTCAGAGATATGAGCCACTTTGTGAGTCCAATATCGTAAGATTTGCACATGATCTTAGAAATTTTGCATACCGCGCTTTTATCTACGCCTTTCCTGCTTGATGGATCATATGCAATTCCTGTTTTCTTTTTATTTCCTCCAAATGGATTGGGACGTTTACGTCAATTCAGAAAATGCTGCATCCTCCTTCGCCAACGCATTGGCCTTTTCGTTACTTTCTATACATTTATGGCCGGGCACCCAGTATAGATGTATGGTCCGGTGGAAGCGAAGTCTTTCTAATGCTTCTTTACGTTCCATCAAACTTCTTGATGAAGTACTGTGTGAAATTATTACCTTGATCGCCGCCTGACTATCAATATATATATTGACACGACTGCACCTTAAGCACGCTTCCTTTCAAGGCTTCTGCTGCTTTCTTTACGGCTATGATTTCCGCTTGAAAGACGCTGCAGTAATCTGGAAGCTTGTAGGATCTACTTATTTCTGCATCGACACAGTAAACGGGATACCCGACTCCTTCCGTTAATTTGGAACCATAGGTAATCACGTGTATAGTGTGTTCGGCCATTTATGCACCCTGGCGCAACCCTCCGGCTTAATTGTGACCCTAAGAACTCCTTCGAAGTTCAGACATATGACGACATATTCCGTTTTCCTCATATTAGATGGAGCTATACTGCTACAGCTATACGACGTCCACTCAAGCTGCCCCGAGGCCTTAGACCTTGTTGCAGTGGCCCCTAGGTCTGCGGTGGGATGTGCAGAATGGCATCCAATGCCGCTGTAGGGGTAGTTTTTATTGCTCTGGTTATGCTAACTTTGATAATCTGCATATCTTTTTGGATAGTAACCCATTCTTTTGGATCTGAGTCCTACCACACATATTTCAGAATGCTATCGAAATGCTTAAAACCATACACCCTGTATCACACATCACACATGATCGAAACAAATATCTCTTTTAAAGATGTAGGGGTGTTTTCGCAACATACAAATTACAGCGGAAATCAGTGCCAACGTTTCTACTCTCAATTCAAGCTCTACAGCTTATGAATGTTTTCCAAGCAACAGCCAAAGTGATGGACTAAGAAAAACAACAAAGCTGGTACTTATTCATACATTGAGTTGGAAATCGAAAGAACAAAAAAACAAGACCGAGGTCTATTATTTGTTGGGCACGAGTAAATTGATTGCATCTGCAATAACGAAAACAAAAACAACTTGCAAGAGAAAAAATGTTGAACACAAAAATAAGAGAAATAGGTATGTAATTGTAAACAGTACTCATACATACATGACATATGTACACAAATACTATCATATGGACTCAAGCCAAAAAAGTACTCGTATTTCAGCGAAAAGTTATAATTCACATTATATTTAAAATATTACTGGAAAATTAAGAAATAAAATAAATTAATAAACGACTATTACGTTAGCCAATAATATGAGTAAAATGCTGAAACAACTTGTTTTGGAAGGTAACGATGAAGCAAAAAAAACGTCATAAAACACTAAGGCAGGGCATCGAACTACATATTGCGCCACTCGGTTTACAAGCCTTTAATCCGATTTGTCCTGATGTGTATCTCGAATCATGGATGGTTTCGGGGGAATGGATGGGATGACTTCATGCACACATGAATTGCAGTGTGGTTAGGTAAAGTTGAACTGGCCAGTCCAATAAGACCTCACAATAGACTGATTGTGTTCAAAGTGTTTCTCAGAATTGTTTGACGACCACAGCTTAAAAACCCCAATTAAGTTACCAGGACTTATGTTATGAAATAGCTCTGTCCTCTGACGAATACTAAAAGTTTTCTAGAACCTACTTTTATAGTTTGATTCAGATCCTAGTGCAGTAACCTTGACCTGGCTACCGCAGGATCCGAACACAGAACGTTGCTAAGGAAGCGATATTCTTCTTGCACGCTTTCACTTTCTACTTTGCTGCACTGCTGTTACTGACGAGGTCCAACTTATAGCTGTGGCGCCAGAAGTCAGGGTCAATTAGTATGCCCATCAGTATTTCTCGCTCTCAGAGATATGAGCCACTTTGTGCAGGCTTAGTAGTAAGTATTTGCACATTATCTGGCAATATTGCAGCTCCGCGCGCTGCTTTTCATACCTTTCCTGCTTGCTGGATCCTATGCAACTCCTGTCTCCTTTTGATTTCTCCAACGGATGGGAAGTCTACCATCGACTCATTCAGTGCTGCAGCTCTCATGTCGCACCGCATCGCGCCTTTTCGTTACTTTCTATAACTTTATGCCGGCACCCAGTACTAGGATGTATGGTCCGCCGGAGCGATAGTATCTCTAATGCCTATTTTTGCATTCCAGCACACTTCCTGATGAAGGACTGTGTGAGATATTGCCTGAAGCGCCGCCTGACTATCACGATATATATTGACGCGGCTGCAGCTAGCATACTTCTCTAGAAATTTCTGCTGCTTTCTTCACGGCTACAATTCTCCTGAAAGACACTGCAGAGATCTGGGCCTGTAGGATTTACTTATTTCTGGATCGGCATGTAATAGCAGACCCGACCCCTTCCGTTAGTTTGCGAACCATCGGGTAAGACACGCGCAATAGTCCATTTCCGCACCCTTTCCGCCAACCCTCCGACTCTTATCTGTGCCCCAAGATGTCCTTCGCAGCTCAATTACGGGATCACATGACGCAGTGAATCCATAAATGCTCAGAAGCTTCCGTGCTCGGTTTAGGTTCTCGATGGTTACTTGTTCTTTGCTTCTGAACAGGTGGACATGGAGCCAGCACAGCAAACGCTGAGCTGACATTACCCCTTGCCATGTGTGGAGGTCTTTCTGTCCGTTGTTGATTCGGGTTTACAAAAATTCATTATCCATAGTATTGGAATGGTAGGGCGGGCCACTGCTCTATGGAAGCCATTGCGGCATCCTTAATATATCAGACAGTCCCACGGAGAACGATGAGGTGAAATAATATATCGGTCGTAACGTATTCGATGGCAGCAGCCGTGGTGTGGTAGTAGCGTGCTCTTCCGAAGACCCTGGGATTAAGCCCCGGGCAAAGAAACATAAAAAATTTATAAACAAGTTTTTCAAGTAGAATAAAGCTTTTCTAGGCGTGGTCGCCCCTAGGCAAACACTCAGAAAAGTTTTCAGTGAAAATACACCTACCTTGCAAATGCCATTCGGAGTCGGCATGAAACATGTAGATCTCATCCCACCAATTTCTAGGGAAACCTGAAAAGGAACACGACGGAAATTGAAGAGATATTTCCAAGAATTAAAGTTTTTCCTTTTAGTAGTTTATCGCAGCGATTCGCTAAGTAACTTTAAACCATTTTCACCGTCAGAGTATATGGTAGCACATAAAAGTGTCCAGGAGTCAAGTCCAAAGTATTTCCTTGAGCACCTTTGTTCGTCAGCCCTGCGCTAGTGCCAATACATGCTGAGATACTCCATAGTATGCATATACCAAGCAACTTATGCAGACAGCCATACTAGATTTGAGCTGCCGCGTATGACTGTTTCGTTGTCTTTCCTCTGAGCTTGACTTGGGCAAGAACTACTTAGTCGATAGTCGGCTTTACATCCTCTGTATGTTGATTTTTCTTTGCTTTTATTGTTGTTTTTTACTGTTTTTGTTTTACTTGTGCTTCGTGTGGAGAAGCATTTAGTGTCTTGATCGGTTTATCACCGATTAATTGGAGTTAATAAATATGCGCACGCCGTGAGTAAATAAATCATAGCAATTTTTTTTTCTTACCCACCGCACCGCACATATTCCACACTACGACTGTATAGTGGACTAGCAATGAATCATATAAATATCATCCATCAGTTGTATTTATAGAGAAATTTGTTGGCTTTTAAAAAAGCAAGCTGAATAGCCGTCTTAAAATTCGGGTAAGGAACAATCTAAAGATTGCGCTCATATTTGGCATAATATGCACACCTATTGAAGCCTCTGAGGACGATATCGCGCTCGAATCGGTCCACTGTGCAATTTGATACACGTAACGAATGAGCATCATCTCCCTCCCTCTTTCAATGCCTTTCCTGTGGACATTGAACATAATCCGCAGCTCCGGAGCGTAAGGAGGTTTTAATGAAAGTTTAATAAAGTCTATGGTCTTCTTTTTGTGGTATAGGAGACTCACGAAGGTTTTGCAGGGTTCGATTTTTCGATGTCTATCCCAAATGAAAATGAGGCAAGGCAAAAAGGGCGCCAACTACTTGCAGACGTAATAATGAGCCAAATAGCTAGCGCGACTCCTGGGACATTACACCACAGAGTATGTGTCATACTTCCACAAGCTAAAGGGAACAATCCGCCTGTGTGCACTATGGGACTGTAGCGCCTTTAAAATTGTTTAAGAGGACGCAGCCGTGGTCATCTCAGGAATGTGCGCTATCGATATATGGAAGCAGTTATAATTGCTGAGGACAAACAACTGGCGGCACAAATGAAATATTTGAACAAAGGGATACAATATTATATTACTCCAACTCTCTATCTCTCTCTCTCTCTCTCTCTAGACAACAAGTTCTTCATAAGAATCACAGAGTTATAGAAATGAGATGGTATCTTCATGCTACTATCAATGAATCCTTCGTTTCTGGTTACTTCCTCTCACGGAAGCAGCGATCAAAGCGCTTCAGACAGGAGCACTTCATCGAAGGCTGCAATTGATTTCCGATATCCGCAAAACGAACAGTGTCCACGGCGGTGATGTGGGTCCAAGCTAAAAGTGGTATAATTGAAAACTGTGTTGCGGATGAAATACCAGTGAGACCACTGCACAGACCGAGTTAATCCAATTGAGCTGCATCTCTCCGCCTCTTTCCTCATGCAAACACTGAGTTATGTCCGAGAAATCAAATTACTTATGTGTACTGAAACCCAAATGGGAGAAGCCTCGCATAAATGAGAACCGAACAAAGTTTCTTATTAATCAAATTTGTCTTTACTTAGCTTCGTTTCTTTATAAATTAATTGGACATTTTCTAATGGGAGCGCACGGCGAATGCTTGGAAATACCGACGCACTACTTATGTCTAAATTGTAGGTATGAGGAAGGAATAGAAAGTGTTGAACATTTCCTCGGCAGGAGCCCTGTAATTGCCGATCTCATTTAGTGGTATCACAGTGGTCCAACTCGCCCCATGGCCTTTCGCTGGTGTAGTCACTTTGAGTTAACCTGATCTAAACCACTAAAAATTCCAAAAGCGTGACCAGTGAGTTGTAGTAATTGTCCCTACTTATGAAGTGTATCAAACTCCGATCCATCAGGCAATTCATTCGCGTAAAAGATAGATTTTTACTCGATGATCGATGTGAACGACTACGTAAAACTGAGATACAAGGCATTGTCGCCGTAGCCCTTTCAAGGGCTTGCCAGCGAAATGTATAGTTACTTCAACCCAATTGTCAGCTTAACCCATCCATAGGTTAGGTTAGGTTAAAGTGACCGCCTCCGCTGCCGAAGCAGAAACTCACGTAGTCCATTATGGCCCGTTCTGATAACACGAAGGAGCCCTTGTTTCCCTTCTGTAGAACGTGATTCATACACTAATTGAGCTAAACCAACACGCAAGGCACCCAAAGAAGTGTCTGTGGACACATCAGTACCTGGTCTGGTCTGATACGTGATAGGGCTGGACAATGGCATAGATAATGCTCTACGTTTTCTTTCTCATCCTCGTCCCTGCAGCTGCGGCAGAAGTGATTTATTTTTACGCACACATGAACAGCATGAGCGCCCATAAGGCAACCTGCTAGAATATCTACTAATGGGCTAATAGAGAAGGGATGCAGAAGTATAACAGACTGCGATCTCTTTTCATCCAGTTTTTGCCAGATTTGCCTGTACACCATACATGTTGGTTCTACGATCCATCTCGCGCTATCTTTTTCCGTGAACTGAGATAGCAGCTAGTGCTCGCAAGTATTCAAAAACGGTTTCACCAAGCCAGCAGAGGTGATTGTTTGCATATTGTGCCTTCTCTTGCTAGCTCATCAGCAGCGCAGTTTCACGAAATGTTACTGTGGCTCATATTATGCTCAGGCTGCACTTTTCAGCTAGGTTGTTTTGAGCTTCACTACACTTTAACGCCACTAGTTACGATGTTATACTACATTGCAGGGATTTTATGGCAGCTTGGCTGTCGGAAAAAATGGAAATAAAGTAAGTCGCCGGCAGGCTAATAAGGTCGAGAGCAGCGTCGCAGGTAGCTAAAAGCTCAGCCTGAAAAACACTGCCGTGGTCTGGTAGTAGTATGCTCTTATTATTTTGAAACGGAGATTCCCTAACGAGTCATGTTTATTTAACAGGCGAGGATCTGGAGACGTCAAGCTCCCCACGGAATGAGAGGGTTGTTTGCCTTTGGGTACTTTGAAGCCCAATACTACATTGCGCATGTATGTTCTAGAGTAGAGATATCTTCAAGAGCTTCTTAGAGCCGCGGAAATTTGGTGTCCGCGTTCAAGTCAAGTGCACGCAGCGGCTGATTTTGAGCCGAGTAAGCAGTGAATCAGCTTTCGCTTGCATTTCAAGCTGTGAACTTGTCATGCATACACTGAAAGAAGAAGACTAGTAAAATCAACCAAAATACGGGTCAATTCAACCGAAATTTCTGTCAATTTTTAACCATCGCAACAAGATGTTGAATCAACTGCGCACAAATCGTTGATTCGTAATTGACCATTTTAGTAGTCAAATGAACAACAAAAGTTGTTGCGACAAAAAAAAATTTAAGGTGCGATAACCTCCGAAGAGATCTAAGGCCGAGCTTCTCTTCCAATTTGCGTCGTGCTCCTTTTTAATTTTTGCTACAAATTGGCGGGACGGGACTTACCTGTTTTATGCCGACTCCGAACGGCATCTGCGAGGCAGATGAGTTTTAACTGAGAGCTTTTCATGGCAGACATACACTCGGTGTGCTTGCCAAACACTACCGATGGGCGACTCCGCTTAGAAAAATTGTCTTCTAATTGAAACCCCTTATTTCTAAATTTTGGCATTGCTTTGCCCGGGGTGTGAACCCAGGGCATTCGGTGTGGTAGGCGGAGAACGCTACCATCACACCACGGTTGCACATACTAACCGAACTTCAATTGGGCGTACATCAAATATGCTGGCACACATTAAACATTATACACTTTATTATTTGTTTTATTAAACGCTCTTTCACCAAATTTTATAATTTATTTAATTTATAGTTTTGAACTTCGCTTTGCAAATAGAAATGAAAATAGTAGTCACAAAACTGTTTCTCAGTTCTTTCAGTTCCAGCTCAGCTCATTCTCAATTTCTTCTCTCGCATGTAGAGTTGCCACACTTTATTGTTTCGAACAAAACTTTTAGTATAAATGTTTGACATAACATTTTACATAGGGAACTTGTAAGTTATAGAAAAGTAAAGAATCAATTCGCAGGAAGTTAATTCACCACTGGAGTAACTTTACATGTAATTCGGCAAGTTTAATTTTCGTAACACTTTAATTTAAAACGATTCCAAAACAACTCAAACTTTTATGTTGTCGGAAACATCAACATTAAAAAATAATGTTTTTTATTATCTTATTAGATACGTTCGCGTGAGTGAAAATTCGTAAAAGCTTGAACAAAATGTAACTAACTTTGGAAAAATCCTGTTCGTTCAAACAAAACTTTTGCAACAAGAGGGCGCAATTTTGAATTTCGCTTGGACGAGAAGTTGCAAAATTGTACCCATAGATAGATGTCCCGGTATCTCATAATATTTGCACAGTAAATTCAAAAAAGGGTTTTTTTGTTTTGTACTGATAACTGAAAAACTAGTCTTTTGTTGTTTTTCCATTTTGCGTGTTTTTCGATTTGGTGGTTTTCTTATATTGGTGTTTTTTTAAAAAGTGGCACCATCGTCATAAGTACAAAGTAGAGAGCGCAGTGAGTGTACAATTCTCTTTGAAATTTGCTCATGTATTGACTGTTGATCGCTGTTGAAATGACCAGTGAGATCTGTTGGTTTAACAAAAAAAATCAGTTAGATTGATTAGGAATCTATCAGTTTTACAGAATTTTGTTAACTTAAGAGCGACAATTTCTCTTCTGTTGAAATGACTAAACTAATTTGTTCGCTTGACAAATACTCGGTCGAATTAACCTTATCGATCAGTTTTAGCAAATCTCCGTTAAGTCAAGAACTACAGAACAGATTTTTTGATTTTACTAGCACCATTTCTTTCAGTGTAAGAACTATGCAAAAATTTGTTTCATACTACTCCTTCTACACAATACTACGGCATTTGTATTCGAAGCTTTGTTGCCTTTGCGCGTCAATCTTCTGGAGCATTGAACCGTAAAAACTCGTTATTGAGTTCTGCCCATGGAGTTGCGGCCAAAATTCTCTCCTAACCATAATGAGTTTTTTTCATGCTATTTATTGGCTTTCCGGATACATCGGGCCCTCACAGCGACATTAGTGTAACAAACAAAAATAAAATTTTATAGAAGAATATCCAATATTTGCTCAAGTTATCGTGTTAACGGACGGACGGGCATGACTTAATCAAATTTTGTTTAGATACGAATGATTTTCATATATGAAGGTCTATATCTATCTCGATTCCTCTATACCTGTACAACCAACCGTTTATCAATCAAAGTTATAATACCCTGTGTACAAGTACAGCTGGGTGTAAAAACTCCAAATTCTCGATTTTTTAACTGGAGAAAATGCAACTACTAACGAACAAGTATTTATTTACCACTTTAGGTCTAGTTCCGAACCATAAATTTGTATCACTAGTTGCTGACTTCCCTTCAGGATCCTTGCATTCATAAAAGAAGCACAGCTTTCGGAATTTTCTTGCTTACTTACTTGCTTAATTGGCGCTTAATCGTTTAAACGGTTATGGTTGCCCAACAAGGTGCGCCAGTCGCTTCTTAGCTCTGCCAACTGTCGCCAATTGGGCACACCAGGAAGTTCTTCTCAACCTGGTCCTTCTAGTGGAGGCCACTTTCCTCTACTTTTATAGGTGGCCTCCGATATAAAATACTTTCTAAGCCGGAGCTTCATCTTTCATATGCATAACATGGCCTAGCCAGCGTACCCGCTGCGTTTTAAATCGCTGGACTATGTGGATGTCTGCGTGAATTTTCTTCGGTACTCGCTATTGCCAACGCGTAGAGGTCCGTGAATCTTTCGAAGAACTTTTCCCTCGAATACTCCCAGACCCGCGTCATCTGATGTAGTCATGGTCCATGCTTCGGCATCATATAGCCAGACGGCTACGATAAGTGACTTGTACAGCATGATTTTCGTTTGCTGAGAGCGGACTTTACTTTTCAATTGCCTACCTAGGCCAAGTAACATTTATTGGCAAGAGTGATTCTTCGCTGGATTACAGAGCTGACGTTATTGTTTGCGTTGATGCGGGCTTGGAATTTCCTACATTGGCTATTATCTAAGATTGAATTAACTCCATAATCCACTAACATTAAAGCTGAAGACATAAAATTATATTACAACTACAAAAGACGTAACTAACACGCGGCGATGTTGCGCCAGCGAGTGTTGCTCCTGGGCAAGCTATCGATACCACTTACTGCCGCTAACAACAATGTCAATAAAAATCTATTTTCACTATACAGTTTGGCTATACTCATAGAACTTCTTCATCTTCTCCGGTAACAAGTATGAGTAACTGATAAATACAGAGCTAACAATGTAAAGAAATTCCCTATCAACGCGAGGAAAAAAAATCGAAATCAATTTAACTTGGCAAACAGTAAGCGGCCGATACTTGTTGCCACTTGTTGACTATTGACTATAGCCCAAATTGTAGTGACTTCCGTGGAGCCTCGGGTGAAATGCAGCAACTAAACTAAACACAGTGCAGTGGAGCGGCGGCAGTCCAGCGCTATGTGACCTCTGACTCACAAGCTTGATGAACTTAAAAGAACTATCTAAACGAGCTGCTAAAGCGCACTGGTGTTATTATTGCAGTTTTTGTAGTTGTTGCTGTTGTTACTGTCAATATATCGAGGGACTGCTTTGAAGTGCATTTGCCACTCAAATATAAACGTTAAATATAAAATTGAAAAAGCCATTTAGCTGCCAATTTTGTGAACACTTAAACCAATTCTCACTTCAATCCACATTGAGCCCATAGCATTTATAGCAGCATTATTTGTATGTATATGTTTCATACAAGTTCATATATGTGGGTTGCCACATCTTGCCGCGCGACTTCCTTTCAAGGCTTTACAAAGACATCAAGAAGACAAAAATACATTCGGCGACAGCATATCCTTGTTATCCTTTGCACTTTGGATGTTGTTGCGGAAGGCAGCAGCTTGGCGATTTGTATGTACATACTCGTATGTATGTTGTGTGAGAAGTTTGCCGTAACTTCAAAGTCGTAAAGTGACAGTGGCAGCAAAGTGTGAAAATGTCATGTCACAAAGTGTTGGTAACATCACTTGACTTCGGATGCATGAACAGCATGCAATCATGCATCATACCCAATTTTGTTGCAAGAAGGTTAGAGTGCTCTCCTACTCGGTATTTTCATATTCGGATTTTTTATGTGGATGCATTTACATAACATATCGTGAGACTTCATGAATGGGTAAGGTAATCATTTAATAGTGATTTCTTTTATAGCGGCAGACGATGAGCCCCCCGCGGGTTAGGGGGCTTAGAATATACCTGCGGTAGGTATACCTGTCGTAAAAGGCGACTTAAATACCAAATTGATTCAATGGGTTGTGTAGCGCAACCATCTCAAGGGGTTGCCAGCGCAATATATAGCTTATCCAACCCAATTGTCAACCTCACCTACACGTGGCGAATCCTGTTTCATTAACAGCGAGGCTCTGGCGACCACGAACTCCTGATGCATCTAGGGGGTGGGAGGGCAAGATGGCCTAGAAAGTTTCATGTGGTCATACGAAATCGTCCCTGAGATGGTCAGGCTAGTTCCTTTATGGTGCTTGTTACCGGAACGTACCGGATCTGCATACGGCAAAGGACCATCAGCATGGATAACACCCCCAAGGCCTTCGGGGAGTGTCCTTATCACTACAACAACAACAACATGGGCCCCTTGAAACTTCTGAATCAAGAAATTGGAAAAAACTGGGTCGCCTACTAAAACATTTATGTAGAATAATTTTTATTGACCGAAGTTTCACCTTTATCCGGTAGTTAGAACACTTGAGACTGTACTGCTTCAAACATCAGCAAGAATTTCAAAAAATACTAAGCAACGCAATGATTAGCATAACCGGAGCCCTAAAAAACTACCCCGACAGCAGCATGCATGCCATTCTACACATACCGCCTGCAGAACTAATGGCCAAAAACAGCGCATTAGCAACTGCAACTGCAAGACTTCAGGCCTCTGGGCAGCTTGTGTGCAGGCCTTATCGCCATAGCAGTATAGCGCCATCTAATATGGGGCAAACGCAATATATGGTGCCGTTCCCTGAGCTTCGAATGAGAATTTGGGGCACACAACCCCTGAAACACTTGAGTATTTTAGTTGCCTTTTACGACAGGCATACCTGTCGCATGTGTATTCTAAGTTCACGTATATACGGATGGTTCCAAATTAATGGAAGAAGTTTACTATGTAGATCCGGAAGCACAGAAGGCGAAAACAGTAGCACGGGGCTGCAGAATTTCTAACATCATGTGCAAAGACAACGATATTAGGGGAGAGAAGGTATAAAACTCACTATTGGCATACTAATTGGACACTACCTTCTGGCGTCACATGCTTATAAGTTTGGCCTCGTCAGTAACAGCAGATGTAGGAAGTGCGAGCTGCAGGAAGAAACGGTTGAGCGCGTTCTGTGTTCGTGCACTGCTCTCGCCAGATCAAGTTTACAGCTAGTACGCGTGGCGGCAGAGTTCACGAGGCCGCAATTAAGCTAGGTCCTAGAAAAACTTCTAAGATTTGCCAAGATGGCAGAGCTGTTTTATACAATAAGTACTGGCACCTGATTGGGTTCCATCCGTTTGGTAGTCAAACAAGTTCTGGTACCACTATGGACGCAATTCAGTCTATGTTAGGTCTTTATTGACCAGCCAGTTCAACCTAACCCAGCACCGCACCCATGCCAAACGCTACGTCGCTTTACAAACTCCTGACTGCATGGATTTATTAAAGGATTTCAATTGACTCATCCACCAATTCATCTCTGCTGGCATATAATAACTACGATTTCCCTCTCTTACTGTCTGATATGTAGCAAGTTTTCGTTGGTTTCTCTCTCATTGGAGCCCCGTCCGCCTGCTTTATACCTTCATGTTTTATCAATGCCATTGGCCTGCTTCCAGACCTTGCTCCTGGGTCCTTTCTACCTCTTATTTATATAGCAATTCGCCTTTAGCCAATGGCTGCCTCATTTTTTAACTCAAAGCTTGTTTATAATTCCTGGTGTCTTCCCTGAGCAACTTAAGCTACCGCCGTCAGTTCGTCTTCCTTTACATTCCTGCCGGAGAACTCGGTGGGAGAGACCCAAGTATACATTTTCTCAGATAGTCAAGCAGCACTCATTGCGCCCAAATACCACAATACTTCGGTCAAAGACTGTCAGCAGCTGCAATAGGTATCTTCATGCCGCAGCTAACCTCGCAAGCATCACGTTGATATTTATTCTAGGTCAAAAAAACATTGAAGAAAACAAGAAGGTAGGCGAACTTGCAAAGACAGTGGCACTGCTGGATGCTGCTGAGGCGAAACATAATAGTAGATTTCGGGATAGTAGTATGGGCCGCATTACGACAGTAGAACAGAGGACCTACTAAATGGTAGAGGAAAGAAATCTTGAGGATCACTGCCACAATCACTGCGCACTGGCCGCGTGGCCTTTATGCTCAGAGTATGGGGAAACCTTCGAATAGTCGCGCTTTACCAAACTCTGATTTTGAAATGTGGGCAGTTTTCTGCTGTCGAAACTTCAGGAAGGGTCTATATGCTCCGTAAAAGATATTAGCAACTTCATTGACCGAACCGAAGAGTTTGAAAGGGGACTAGACCTACTAAAAATTCAACAGGAATTGGTTTCAGGAGAAAGTGCATCAAAATAGCGCTTCGTGCGCTACTTGGCCTCGAGTCTTAAGTATCCGAACAGCACAGCAACCAACGAACCTATATACTGTAACGAATGTTAGCAGCACTGAGCGATGCTATCGTCTCTAATCCGTCGCTAAGCAGTGACGTGAATGCACATCAAAATTTAAATCTTTATTTATCTACATAAACGAAACAATAACTGCGTCTACATATATGTACCATGTACGTTTACGAGCAGCGGAGAGTCAATGCACAAATACATGCATATATCTGAGATACTCCTATAAGTATGCAATGAGAAAAACTATAAAATTGTGCAATTGTAGTTACAGCTGAGAAGTTTGAGAGCTACTGGACTAGTAGATTCTGGAAGCGCCTAGAAGATGCGAAGGTTGAAATCAAAGAGTATAAAAGGCGACAATTGTAGAGGCGCTGGAATTCAGTTTGATTTGAGTTGTCAAGCAGTTTCGACTAAGACGCTATCAAGCGAGCAAGAGCAGTATTATTTTGAATAGTAGAGTTTCATTTGAGGTATCGATCAGTTTGGTTATTAATCAAGCTATTCGTTGCACAGTTTGAGTGTTATTGTGAAGTACTTTAATAAAGGCCATTTTGTATTATTACAAATTGGAGTTATTATTCAACAGTTTAGTGATTCGAACTTAGAAGAGGATTGCAAATAAGAGGATTTGCAAGTAATTTCGTTACAATTGGTGTCAGAAGAGGAATTGTTGAATAAATTCCAGAGGACAACAAGGACATGGCAAAGTTCAGTGAATTGAAGATCCATCAACTGAAAAAGGAGTTGGAGAACCGTAGATTAAATACAACCGGCAATAAGATCGAACTTCAAGCACGGCTACGAGATGTAATGGAGTCGCAAGGGATTGATGTGGACGAGTTTGTCTTTTATCCTGATGGGGACGAAGCAACAACAAAAATTTAAGAGAAAAACGAAACACCGCAGACAGTTACGAGCACAGACTTGAACATGATATTGGCTGCAATAACTGCTCAAACATAGACAGTGGCATCTCAACTTGAATAACATCGAAGATGGAATCGCAAGAAACACGCATAACATCTAAGATTGAAGCACAGGAGACGCGTATTTAAATGTCGACACAGATTACATCCAAAATGGAAAATCAACTGGAAGAGCAAAAGACATATATGACAGCTCAGTTGGCTGAGCAGTTGAAAGCACAGGAGGCCCGCATATCCTCACAGCTGGAGGCACAGGAGATAAGGGTAACATCAATGCTGGAAGCACAGGATACAAAAATTTTGCAGCTCGAGGACAAAATTGATGCCGAGATAGAAGCTTTTAGAGGTCGTATACAGGAGTTGCAAATGAATCGCCAGCTGTTTCAGCGAGTAATCCAAAGGTAAAAACACCATCCTTTGGCGGTTCTGTTCCTTTCCAAGTGTTTAAGATTCAGTTTGAGAAGACCGCAGCAGTGAACAACTGGAGTTCTGAAGATAAAGTTGCTGTACTATTCGTGGCATTGAAAGGATCTGCTGCTGAAATCCTACAGACTATTCCCGAGGGAGAGCGGAACAACTACGAAACATTGATGAGCACTCTAGAGAGGCGATACGGAAGCGAACACAGGAAGCAGATACACCAAATAGAGTTGCAAAACCGCTACCAAAAGGCTAATGAGACTTTGCAGGAGTTTGCGTCAGATGTCGAAAGGCTTGCACATTTGGCGAATGCCGACGCACCCGTGGAATACACCGAAAGGGTAAAAATTCAGAGCTTTATAAATGGCATACGGGACGTCGAAACGAAGCAAGCCACATAACAAAACCCAAAGCCAACATTTGCAGAAACGGTATCACATGCATTGACTCAGGAAACTGCCTCACTATTGAGTAAACCAGCATACAAAGCCCATAGTGTGGAAGTGGAAAGGCCAGAGTGGGTAGACACGATTTTGGAAGCACTGAAGGGATCTCAACAGAAGAATGCTGGAGTTATTAAATGTTTCAAGTGCGGCAACCCAGGTCACATTGCACGTCATTGCGATCTTGGTCCTAATAGTTCCAACAATGTGGGTGGCCGTAAACGCACAGCTGGCGGAAATGAGCAAGAGCGTGTCGGATGTAAAGAACGAAAACTTGCCCCGGCTATCTGTGTCGCAGATTGGAAGGAAATCAAGCAGTCTTACCATCAGAGGGAATGTGGATGGTAAAGAGCGTGTACTGACTGTAGACACGGGGGCATATCATTCCTTGATTCGATCTGATTTGGTCTACAGGAGAGTAAAGTCATTACCTGGAGCAAGGTTGCATACTGTCACAGGCAAGTATAATCAAGTCCAAGGCGAAGTGGTATGTGAGGTATTAATTGGAAAAGTCATGGTTCTACACAAATTCGTTGTGGCGGAGATCGTTGATGAAGTAATATTGGGAGTGGACTTCTTGGTTGACCATGACGTCAGGATCGATTTGCGGAGAAAAATTATGCGCTATAAGAACCAGGACATACCACTTAACTTTAGTTTGGAAAAAGGGTTCAGCAGTAATCGGGTACTGGTGGAAAAGACTCGACAAAGATTACGAAAGTCAAAGGCAAAGATTGATAGATCGAATGGGCCAAATAAATCAAAATCAAAAGTACCTGCGAGAGAACCACTGGCATTGACAAAACCTAAAAGACGCAGGAAAACGAAACAACGGATTTCCGAGAAAGAATACGAGGGTAGTTTCAAGCCAGAGCGCACTACTGTGGGGAAACGTGGGAACGATACTGATTATGCAAAGCAAATCCGTCCAGCGCAAGCTCTACGAGAAGTTCATCGCCAAACAACAGAGTGTGAGGAACGAACCAGGATATTGAGTAGTACGATGAAACACAGGTACCATGAGAGCAATAATTCGAAAGGTTTCTTGGTGGGAGATTTGGTACTGTTATACAACCCTCATCGGCGGAAAGGTGTTCCATCCAAATTTTGGTGCAGTTGGGAGGGCCCGTACAAGGTTGTGAAGAAGATCAGTGATACCATCTACCGCATACAAAGCATTGAGAAACCACGGAGTAGAAGAGTGGTACATTTGGAGATGCAAGCGACGTTTATATCGGGAGATTTGTCTGATCGGGACGATCAGACTTAGGTGGAGGGCAGTGTAACGAATGTTAGCAGCACTGAGCGATGCTATCGTCTCTAAGCCGACGCTAAGCAGTGACGTGAATGCACATCAATAATTCAATCATTATGTATCTACATAAACGAAACAATAACTGCGTCTACATATATGTACCATGTACGTATGCGAGCAGCGAAGAGTCAATGCACAAATACATGAATATATCTGAGATACTCCTATAAGTATGCAATGAGAAAAAAGTATAAAATTGTGCAATTGTAGTTACAGTTGAGAAGTTTGAGAGCTACTGGACTAGTAGATTCTGGAAGCGCCTAGAAGATGCGAAGGTTGAAATCAAAGAGTATAAAGGCGACAATTGTAGAGGCGCTGGAATTCAGTTTGATTTGAGTTGTCAAGCAGTTTCGACTAAGACGCTATCTAGCGAGCAAGAGCAGTATTATTTTGAATAGTAGAGTTTCATTTGAGCTATCAATCAGTTTGGTTACTAAGCAAGCTATTCGTTGCACAGTTTGAGTGTTATTGTGAAGTACTTTAATAAAGGCTATTTTGCATTATTACAAATTGGAGTTATTTATTCAACAGTTTAGTGATTCGAACTTAGCAGAGGATTGCAAATAAGAGGATTTGCAAGTAAATTCGTTACAATACGTAGCCATATACATACGTATCTACCGATATTCGAGAAAGCTCTGAGCCTTAGCTGACCACATACATCAGCTCCACAATTTTCAATACTTTACTCATTCATAAATATATGTTGTTTACTATGTTGTATGTATGTATGTTGAGCTACCTCTCGTCCTGCCATACGACTAGTAAAACTACTTCAGTTTTCCATCCAGTCACTAAGACAGTTTGTAGAGGCGTGATTAATTAAGTACTGACCAAGTCAAAATTAATGTCTGAAAATTTTGATAAATTTGAAATAACACTAAGAAAACCCTTTTGACAAAGCCAACACGCACTGACGTCAATGTCCTGACGTTCTCACAAACGTCCAAAAATAAAGTTATTCTGATATGGGACGAGGAAAATGCCCATTTGACCAACATGTTCGCACTAATGTGTGTGCGGTTAAACAAGGAGTAGGAGAAGGTTAGAGCGTAGGAGTACAATGAGAGTGAGTGGACAAGTCGGAAATCTGACAACGCTTGCTTCTAAACCCGTTGGCCTTAGTGGTTGTTGGTCAAACACGCACGTACCCCATGTCAAGTAAAATGTTAACAAGAAGGTAAAAGTAAAAGTTATTTCCTTTAAGCGAAAACAACAAACAAACATGCACATGTGACACACGTCCTCCTACAAATATCAAATTACTAATTTTTGTATACGTATGAATACACTGAAAGAAATGGTGCTAGTAAAATCAAAAAATCGGTTCTGTTGTTCTTGACTTAACGGAGATTCGGTGAAATTGACCGAATTATGGTTAATTCGACCGAAATCTTTGTCAAGCGAACAAATTAGTTGAGTCATTTCAACAGAAGATAAATTGTCGCTTTTAAGTTAACAAAATTCTGTAAAATTGACAGACTCCTAATCAATCTAACTGATTTTTTTTTAACACAACTGATCTCACTGGTCATTTCAACAGCGATCAACAGTCAATACATGAGCAAATTTCAAAGAGAATTTTACGCTCACTGCGCTCTCTACTTTGTACTTATGTTGCTGTGTACTATATATATATGCACATATTTCCGTATATATATGGCGACCGCCGTGGTGTGATGGTAGCGTGCTCCGCCTACCACACCGAAGACCCTGGGTTCACACCCCGTGCAAATGCCGCAACATAGGTACTTTCGTACAAAGCCGTCGCAACAACTTTTTTGTTTATTTGACTACTAAAACGGTCAATTACGAATCAACGATTTGTGCGCAATTGATTCAACATCTTGTTGCGATGGATAAAAATTGATCCGTATTTCGGTTGATTTTACCAGTATTTTTCTTTCAGTGTAGATTCCTTTTTGTGCATGTGCGTATGTATGTACATTTGCATATCTGATGTCAATTTACATAAGACACATTACTTGAGTAAAAATCTGTAACTGGGACAGTAAAATTGAATTTGTAATTTATAGCAACACATTAACATATTGGAAGTCTTTGAGCAGCCCTTTTTATTGTGGTTAAGTTTTAAGTAGAAATTTCAACCAAAACATACATACATACACACATAACTGTAAGTTAGGTCAAGCTAAGTGTCCATTTTCGGAATAATTAATCACTGCCACACATGCGATTTATAATTTTAATTGGCGTGGTAAAATGTTGTTGTTGTTTTGTTTGAATTGGAAGAATGTTTGGCTAGCTTACAAGAAAAGCACAGTGTCTTAGAGGTGAACAAAAATAGCAGAGAAAATCGCCGTGGTCTCATCCTGGAATACTTTTTCGTTGGTTTAACTTGGCTGGCCTACAATTTTAAAGTGTTTCTGGCACCACTTCCCCTCTAACACCATTAAAGTACTAGACAGACCATCTCAGCAAAGATCTGTTATGACCACATCGAACCTTCTAAGTGTTTCCGCCCCCACACTCTAGTTACCGAAGCCTCATCTACCAATACATATGTGATACATTCATATCTGTATCAGGATGATTCGCTGCGGATAGGTAAGGTTAACAATTGGTTTGCGAAACCTGTAAGACTATGAAGCTTTGTGTTGCGCTTATCAAACTTTTGAATCCCCGTCCTGGCTTCAAAGCTCTTAGCTCAGCAAGAAGTAAAGTTGAAGTGGTGACTTATGCGAACTCTTCATGATACATGTATCTTAACTGCACCATTGTGAACAACAAAGCTACGGTCGCTAAAAACAATAAACCGAACATAAGGAAGAAACCATGTAAACTCCCAGCTATTTCTTTTTGCTATTGGGACGAAGATCTCAAATGATAAAATGTATTCATTCAAAGGTCATTAAGAAATTAAGTTTAACGCAGAGAGCAAATCGTTAAGATCTACTTGAAGAAGTCTACCTGAGTTACAAATAATGTAGGGTTTGTTAGAGATCCCACAAAGGTTCACTGAATAGAAACGCAGTTTTTAAGTGTTAAGATCGGCCTGCGGTGTTGGGAAATCAGCAGCTTTCCATAACAAGAGAGCGGGGAGCTGCGAAGAGGTGGGCAGGCTTATCAGGATGCGATGAAGAGCATGGTTTAAGGTGGACTGTATCGCACCATCATCTTACGGTTGGATAACAGGTGGTCGCCTACTATATTTTAATGGAAATAGCGCAGCTGCGGCATGTCCGATATGTTGGCTGTAGCCTCTTGAATTCACACATCGGTCTACAGACGGTGCAGAGCTGAGGGAATGAGCTCTTATAGTGCTAATGTAAGGAGCCCTCCCCCCTATCACCCTTTCATATTAGTATTTCAAGGACGAGAGGTATTGCCCTTAAAGGATACTGTCCTTCGTGTTTACGAACCGTAAAGTAACCCATGCCGTGACAACACTCCGTTCACTCAACTACAAAGTTAGTGTGGCCTGGCCTGTAGGCATCAGCTCTCGCCAGCAGACCTAAGAAGATGATGCCAGTTCGCTTGCCAAGCACTTGAGTTTCCCTAGTTTCACGCTGTTAATGTAAAAGAGGCCAGAATTGAAGCCGAGGTGGTACCTGCGGACACTTCTGAGGACTCAGAAGTAACTTGCCCTGATGGCATTACTTTGGCACCGTTACTAATTGCAACCTTGATTCAACAAAGAAGATGTTGGACACTTTGAGACTTGCTCACAACACTTGTAGGAGGACGCTGAGAACGTGAGCATTTTCTTCCACGATTGCAGCATTACCAAATGCAGACGGGCGGCAAGCAGCTAGAACGTAGAGACGTCGTCTGCTGTTAGCGTTTTTCCAAAACTTAAACCGACACGAGTGACAAAGATAAGCTAGAGGAGAGCGCAGATCAATGTGCTTAACTCAGTCCTGCTCGGCAGAAATCATCATAGTGTGGTGAATATTGACATCACTAGGCTGTTAGTAATAATCACGCCAACAACAAAAACATGAACGCAGCCACTCTTATATATAGATATATCTACGTAAATCTAGCAACACTTATGTAGAGGCGACGAACATATATAATGCCTCATCACACCCATATAGTCCATCATCGCAATAGTTACTCACCATGACACACGCAATTAGGCTATAAACTACAAATATACACGTATTAGCTGGTAAGCAAGCCTAGCTCAGAGTTTCTAGAAGGTTTCCTGATGATTTGACACGAGTCTAGACATTTGGAGAAAAGTAGGAAATCTGCGAAGAGGCAGCTGAGAGCATAGTAAGTAGCGCAAGCTGAGTATAACTAGTGTAGTTTTGTTTGTGTGATTTAAACACTATATGGTTGTGATGTATATTGTGAGTACTTCCTCCCAATTAATCTAAATACATACTAGTTTGCGATACTGATTCTGGCGACTGATTTATTCAACAGTTTAAGGGCCGGCGGGGTTCGAACGTTGGCAGAGTGTTTCAAATAAGCCGTGAATCGTCCAAGTCGTTACATATAATTTGGAGAGTATCATTTCGTGTGCCATGAAAAGCTCTTTCTTGACACTCATATCCTGCAGATGCCGGTTGGAGTCGGCTTAAAAATTAGTGTTCCGTCCGGCCATTGTAGCAAATAGAAGACGTACAACGCAAATGGAAGAGAGTAGCTCTGCCTTAAATCTCTTCGAAGGTATCGCGCTCTACATTTATTCTTATATATGAATAACGAGTACGGTATCAATCAATGCTATGAGAAGTGGTAGTGGCACTGATGCCGTAGCTACGAAGGTAAAAAAAATCTATAAGGAATAGCTAGAGAGCAAGTGCAAAGAACCACGTAGACTCTGTGGGATAGGATCTGACACTAAGCCTGGTGGGCTTTGGAATAGCTAGTAATGAAAGGGGAGAGTACGCTGGATTTGAGGATATAAAAAGGACTTCCTCAAAGCGTTTCGTTAAGGGGCTAGTCGCGTCCAGCGGTTAGGTACGTCTGGCGTAAAAGGCGACTAAACGGACAGAGCAAAATTTCGATGTTATAGAAATTGCCCAGCGCCTATCAGTCATCAGTGGCCGTTATTTTTCAAGAGAGTCGGCAAAATCTTCTAGCTGCACTACGAACTCAAACATCTATACGCGATCATTTAATTTTAGAAAACGCGACCCTGTGCGACATGGTTAGGGGCGGCTTAATTATGTTAAAAGGCCATTAGGTACGCTGTAAAGAATTTTTGAGACGGTCTTTTTATACATGGACTCTGCACTTCCAGATGTATGACCTTACACATAACATATATCCAATTACTGACACCTGTTGTTTTTTATCGCTTTCATTTATTGAGCTTTTAGTGCTTGACCGCGTTGCATGTATTATTCAGTGCTCACTCATTGCGCCTTTTCATAAACCATCACCAGGACTTCAGATCAGCCAGCACTTGTCTTATGGCATGCTTAACCCAAAAGGAGATTCAGGCACTTTTTGGTCGTTTGAGTAGGAGGAGGTCAGTCCAGAGCACACTAAAGCACAACATTAGATAGTGCAAACACTTGTCCAAATACGATACAAGCAAAGAGATATCTTAAATTAGAAATGGGATGAATGCAACCTGCAATGCACATACGAGACACTGCACCGATACAGCTCTACAAGGCTATTACAAATCCTCCTGTTGTGTTATCCGTGATGGTTTTGATGCTGCAGCGCTGCTACTCTCCAGCACACACACACATCTACACATTTCTTTGAAGCACTGACACTTCAAATGTCAAAATTTATGCGGCAGGTGTTTGCGTTCATAGCTCATTGCATTCTACAACCTTCACAAGTGGCAGTGCATTTGGCATGTGGCTGTGCAAGTATAAGTAATATCTTTTGCTCAAATCTTACAATAAAATATCACTGACAGCGCACAAAAACAAACACAAATAGTTTGCCTTAGTGTCATGAAATCATGTTGTGTTTTGGTTCAGTCAACTACATTCTGTCAACGCAGATCCCTTTGTAGAGTGCCTCACGCGATAGAAGCGCTGCAACAACAACTACACACACGTGCCACAAACTAAACGCAACTTATTAATCTTCTGCTTATTATGCCAAAATTGTTTACTCATGCACCGAAAAAAAAATAATATAAAAATATTATTTACTGAAATAAAGGATACAATGCTTGTCCTTTGGCTCACACTGGCTGTGTTTTTTGCTGTCTTAATCTTAACGATGTGTGATTGCTGTTTGATCTTGAAATACGACGTTGCTGATGTGGCCACAATTATGTTTTAGTTTACACTTTGAGTATGAAACAAACGCGCTTTTAGATGGAGTAATTGACTATGGCTTTAAGGCTCACACTAAGCGTATTTAGACTAAATTATGGAGCTTGCCTAGATGCATACGCTTTGAAATATATTTGAAGAAAGACACCAGTTTTACACATGGAGTCCTTTGCCTGATAGGTATCATACTTAACCAATAACATGTCTATGGACTTTCACTTTTGTACTGCAATATCAGTAAAAAATTTTCCGGTTTCCCCTTAATTTACTTTGAAGTATTCAAATGCCTCGGAATTCGGAGTAAAGTAATTGAAGGATACTCGTCCTATGCAAAACCATATAATAATAATAATAATAATCAATCGGTGCAAATATTTTGGTTTCAAATCCCCCAAAACCAGCAGTGTCTACGAGTTTCTATTTTAAAATTTTTCAAACTTTTGGGTTTTGTTTTGAAATCATCTTGAATTTATACGTATTGCTTGTTAAGTGTAAAATTTAAACTTAAATAATAAATAAAATTAAATAAATTTCAATGTATATATTGTAACGAATTACTGAATTCCGCTTATTCCAAATCTTCTGCTAATTTCGAATCACTAAACTGTTTGATAAATAACTCCACTATTCAATAATGCAAAATGCCTTAATTGTATGCATCACATACCACTACTTCTCGACAGATAGCGTGCTTAAATCAAACTGAATTACTGATTCTCACCTTTACCTCCTTTTATACCTCTGTGATTTCTCGTCGCATACTTTCTAGGCGTTTCTATTTCTAGAATTTAATATCGTTTACAAGCTACTATAATTTCTCAGCTATAACTACAGATGCACGATTTTATAGCTTCTCGCATAAGCACATGCGCGTGTATATTTGAGTGATACTTGCACAATGATTGCCAACTTTTGGGAAGTATCTCAGATATATGCATGCGTTGTGCTTAAACTCTCCACTTGCTTGTATGGACATATGGGTAGACAATAAGATTGATTTCACGGCTTATCGGCTAAGAGATAGTATCTTCTTAGTGTTACAATATTCGTCACAATAATGAATTAAAAAGAAAGATAAACAGCAGGAAAATTCGTTCTATTGAATTCTTTCTCTTCAACCTAATGCAAGAATTCCAATTTTCTTCTCCTAAGATGACGGCGCCACCGTGGTGTGATGTAGCGTGCTCCGCCTACCACACCGTTGCCCGAGGTTCAACCCAGGGCAAAGCAACCAATCAAAAATTTTAGCAATAAAGTTTTTAATTAGAAAAAATTTTTCTAAGCGGGTCGCCCCAAGCAGTGTTTGGCAAGAGCTCCGGGTGTATTTTCTTACCCATGAAAAGCTCTCATGAACTCATCTGCCTTCAATGCCGTTCGAGTCGGCATAAAACATGTAGGTCTCGTCCGACCAATTGTAGGTAAAATCAAGAGGACGCAATTAGAAAGAAGATCTCTTCGAGGTTATCGCGCCTTACATTTATTTATTATTTTTTAAGATGGCTTATGCGCTAGCCAAATTGGAGCCAAGAATGTCTTCCACAATTTTCCTGGCCTTAAATATTGAAATCCAATTAGAAAATGATATCCCCAAGGATTAAGCACAACAGCTCGAAACACATATAGCGGGAAAGATCACTTTGAAAGAAGATTACAAATACCCTCATAGCTTTGTACAAACCTCAGGAAAATCCGTGTTTGAAATCAAACGTGAGATACTTTGAACGAATAGGCTCATGCTTAATTGATGGACTACTAATATCTTGTATAGTTGCAAAAATCATACAAAATCAACAGCTACAAAGTTTATAGCAGAAAGCCTAAGGAAGGAGGAACCTTTTTCACTGGATTGAGTTTAACTGAAGCACTAACGTAATCGCTAACCGTTGCCTGTGATCGTATTATCAGTTTGATGTAACAAGAAATCGTTAATCATATGGTGTAACTAAGACTACCACACTCCCTAGCGGATTTTTGACAGAGGTATGATCACTGACGTCAACCCCAAGTTTAAAGAAAAACAGCGGTTTCCACTATAATTTACGGATTCCAGTGAGTTAAGCATCATCCCAGGCCAGATATGACATGAAGAATCAAAGCACATATTAGGCGATATAGGAAACAAATCTGTAATGACGCAGTTTAGGTATACTAGTTGACATGCTCAACTGCAGAGAACTCCGTCCTGCTTAGAATTTAAGAGCTGGCACATGGTTAATTGTAGCATATGGTCAGAAGTCATGCCCTGTAAAAACGCCCATTATGATCAACGATGCGCGCTCCTGAATCCAGAACGTTCTTTTCTGTATCAACACCGCAAACGAATGAACCAATCTCAAGATGAGCAAAAGTTTAACTTCTACTCCGTTTGGCGGTGTTGAGATTTTCTCTAAGACAAAACCGTCATCATTGAGGCGGTTGTTCTCCCTCCAATTATCTATTGTATCAACGTCTTCATTTTTCTTCACTCATTCGGGTTCTCGGAATCCTATTCCATCTTCCTACCTTTTACATGTTTATAATTGTTGTTAGATACAACGATTCACGCCGACTTGTTTATTTTGTTGGCCCTAACGTGTTGA
>JARSSU010011558.1:0-56839 GCA_029619165.1 Eurosta solidaginis
TTCAGGCTTTAGTAGTAGCGGGACCAGCTTGGCCATTTTCCATTTTTCTTGAGGGACAATGTGAAAGAGACAGGTTGAAACATGTGCTAAATATTTTAAACCCTCTTTCCCTAGGCTTTAAGCATCGGCATGGCTATGTCGTTTGGGCCCACTGCTTTGGTGGTTTAGCATGACCGATGGCGTCCCCAATCTCTTTGGCGTGATGGTAATTGGAGGCGGGCTGAATTTATGTTACGTGCGCGTCTGTTGGCCCTCCGTCTATCTTTGTCCACCGTAGAATGCATTATATATTGTCGCAGAAAGCGCTTGCGCATTTTTCGCATCCGACAGCATGTTATCGCCAAAGGCGATGGAATTTTGTCATTGTGCTTAGACGGATTCGATAGGGACTTTACAGTGGACCAAAGCTTACCTACACCGGCAGAGGGGTTACAACCGCTTAGGTGCTCCTCCCATTTCGTCCACTTGTGTTCATCACACGCAAATCTGATGCGTTGGTTTGTATCCCTCATTTTGGGGGCGCCGGGATCAAGCTGTCTTATAAGGTCACGTTCTCTCTCGCTAAATTTGCGGCCTCCACCGGAAGTGAGGCCGAATTTCGGGAATTCTACCGGCGGGAATAAAGCAGCCGAGGCGGATTCAATGACCTTGCTGAAAGTACGCTCCCCTTGGCGAGCATCAGTCGGATAGGGAGGGCCGCAAAGCGTTTGTCTGTAAACGATTTGTATTCATCCCACTTTCGCTTTTTAAAGCTTATGAAAGTGCGTATTTCTGTGACGATGACGGTGCGGTACGCTCAAGCGACAATAAGTATTTGCAGGTGTCGATGCCAATGTTGCCATCGCTGCCAGTTGACGCAGGTTACGAGTCCTGCGCTCTCACGATTGACATATCTGGCGAACTGTGGCAGCTTCCTGCCATAATATAGATAAATACGAGTGGGAGCGTCCCCGTTTCTTGTGGCAGAACAGAAGCGGATCCGTTTCTTCTATTTGATTCCGCCAACACTCACCCCTGCTGTCCGCCGCTGCAAGTTTGAATGTCATAGATCGTAATGGGCATGAAATCGCCTAATGATAATGCGATTATCGCCAGTGAGTAAGACGCTGATATTAGGGTTGTATCCCTGGGAAGCCGGAGGATGTTTGATTTTGATGATTTCCAGTTTCCATTGCTTACCGACAGATACGCCGTAAAGTTCTAAGACATTGTCTGGCGGCCAATATCGGGATCAAATATATGATATTCACTGAGTGTGTATGATAATTGCGAGACCGCCTCCATTTCCGCTCTCGTCATGCGGATGTTGTGCCGCTTCGTGAAATCGATATCTCCGTATCTTCCAGTTAAGCCATTACACTTTAACTGCAGAGTTCTGGAAGTGCAGCAGGGAGACTGTACGTCACTCTACTTTGGAGTAGTGACGGTAACTACGCTGAGGTTGTCAAAGCTAGGATGCAATGCTGTTGTAGCCCTGGGATTTGGTGGACTCCTCCCTGCGTAAACATTCGGTACCCGGAGTATTTGGGTTTGCGGCCTGGCAACATGGCGCATGAAGCCCGTCGGGGGGTTGTCGTCGCGGAGACCAGAACATCTAGGAAAGTGGCACCGTCCAAGGCAGGAGCTGCATGGGCGGATGTCGCAAACATTATATTTCTGTGCTGGCAAACGGTGCAAGAGGTGGTAGGGACTAAGAGTCTGTTTCCCCTAACCTACTCGATTGCTGCCGGAAAAAGAAAGGGGAGGGTGGGAGACGAGGGCAGCGTTGATGCTCGGCATTGCTACCCACTCTCTACGGAGTGTAGATGGGAGCGGCCGTAGTCATTCCGCAATTTTGTTTTCATCTCATGATCTATTCATACACGAGGGAACTTTAAAGTTGCTGATCAAGTTTGGTCTCACAACTTAATTCATTTACATGCGTCGCACTTTCATGTCATACAATAAAATATATTTATTTACTCATAATTATAACAATTTATTAGTACATGATGCAGGGAAAATATCATAATTTTCGACTGCTGAGCGAATATCGCCATATTTCAACTACTGTTTCGCAAACGCTCATCTCTAAATTTTTCGAAATTCGGCGCTCAGTCCAGTTAGCGTGATATTCTAATCAACTGTCAACTTATAATAACACCCTTCAGTAACATCTTCGATATTATAAGCCTCGAACTCTTGAATTTATTACATCTATATATATATTCGGAGAACTGTCCAAGATACGTTGTGCCACAGCACAAATTTTTCCTTTTAAAACGCCTCCTGCTCCAATATCTCCCGAACATATATCTCCAGTAATGCCTTTAGCAGTCAAGGTTGCTTCTTCTTCATTCCTACATTCTATTATTTTCACGAGCGCAGTTTTCAGTCTAGCGAGAATGAGGTGCATTGTTTACACGAAACGAACCCCATCCACTAATTTGCATAAGTTCTCCCGTTCTAATTGCTCATCGCAAAGTGGTATTATTTTTACTGTCTCATTCTACTTAACTGGTAAAAACACTTTAACCACAGCAATATTCATAAAATTAGCTTCTTCATCATAATCAGGATGAACATGTATTTCCTTCACACAGTCTGGTTCCCCTACATCTACGAATATGTGGGTTTACACCAGCTATAACGAGGAGATCAATCTTATTTATACCATTTTACGTAACGCGCAACTGTAACCACCGATTTCGGACTGACTATGGAACCAACACATCTATAGACGTTATTATGATATATTGCAACTGTGTGTGGGGCTTTTTCGTTATATCTTTCTTTTGGCCACCTAAAATGCGATATTTGCGCATTCGTATAGTTTAAATGCAGTCAAGCAAGACAAAAGCAGCGCCAATTATTTCGTTGATTCACTTTATTTTAAATTTAAAACCTTTTCTACCACTTTTAGAGTATAAACTAGACCTAGATCCATTTTGCGGGCACTATTTGTACCCAATTGAGTTGCGTAATATAAACTAAGATTCCGGATTTTAAATAACAACAAGTAAGGAAGGTAAGTTCGGGTGTAACCGAACATTACATACTCAGTGAGAGCTATGGTGACAACATAAGGGAAAATAACCATGTAGGAAAAATTAACCGAGGAAAATCCTGGAATGTGTTGTATGACACGTGTATCAATGAAAGGCACTAAAGAGTATTTTATGAGGGAGTGGGCCATAGTTCTATAGGTGGACGCCATTAGGGATATAGCCATAAAGGTGGATCGGGTTGACTCTAGAATGAGTTGGTACGATATGGGTATCAAATGGAAAGGTGTTAATGAGTATTTTAAAAGGAGTGGACCTTAGTTCCATAGGTGGACGCCGTTTCGAGATATCGCCACAAAGGTGGACCAGGGGTGACCTTAGAATTTGTTTTGTACAATTATGAGCATCAAACGAATGGTGTTAATAAGTATTTTAAAAGGGAGTGGGCCTTAGTTCTATAGGTGATGCCGTTTCGAGATATCGCCATAAAGGTGGGACCAGGGTGACTCTAGAATTGTTTTGTACGATATGGGTATCAAATGAAAGGTGTTAATGAGTATTTTAAAAGGGAGTAATCATTAGTTCAATAGGGGACGCCGTTTCGAGATATCGGCAACAAAGGTGGACCAGGGGTGACCCTAGAATTTGTTTGTACAATATGGGCAATAGGCGTGGGCACCGCCCGCTGTGATAAAATCAATTTTACAAATATTATTAATCAACAAAACAAAAACCGTAGCGTGGCTTCGCCCTTTTTATGACCAACAATTTTCTATGTTTCGGGAGCCATAACCCGAAGAAATGTTTAAAAAATTTTAAAAAAATAGGCGTACATATATTTTCCTTATAGCAGGAAATATTTCTAGGAAAAATGAACGGGATTGGCTAAAAACCATGCTCACTTTATATAAAAGATGTTTAAAAGGGTCGTAGACTAGAATAATCCCCCAGCGTGTTAGAGGGTCAGAATATATCCGCCGTAAGTATGCCTGCCGTAACAGGTGACTAAAATACCAGATTCAAGGGGCTGTGTAGCGCAGCCCTTTCAGGTTGCCAGCGCAATATATAGTCTCCAACCCCAATTGTCACCTACATAGCCGTGGCGAATTCTGTTTCACTAACAGACGAGGCTCTGGTGAACACAAGCTCCTCATGGAACTTGGGTGGGGAGGGAGGGATGGCCTGAAGGTTTATTGTGGCCATATAAAATCGTTCCCCAGATGGTCGGGCTAGAAACCTTAATGGTGCTGTGTTACGGAGCGTACTAATCTGTACCCGCAAGGATCATCACATCGATAAAACTCCCAAAGCCTTCGGGGAGTAAACCTTATCGCTACAGCCACAACAACAACAACTAGAATAATAAGCTATATCTTATCGAAAAGTAGTTTGTATCAATGTTATTTCATAAGTTTTTTGTAAGAGGAAATTAGGGGACATTTTTTGTTTTTATGGGCGGTGGAACACGCCCCTATTTCCGATTAAGCATTAAAAAACATTTCTAGAGCCACGCTGAGTATGTATTATTCGGCTACACTCAAACTTAGATACCAGTACTTGTTTGTTTGTTTGTTTTAATTAGCTGAAACAAAATATTTGCTCTATCAAAATAACAAATCAAATGACGCATTTGCTATACTTTTTCAAAACAAAATTTTCTTTGCAATTGTTTGTTTATTTATACGTGGACGAATCCCAAATAAGGTCATCACGAACCGAAAATCAAAAGTAGTCAGACTTTATTTCTATCACTGGGATTAAAGCTCAAATGCGTATGATGTGGAAATCAAATAGTTATCCTTTCCCCTCATCCTGGACAGAGAAACATAATTCAAAGAAAGGCTTCATAGGGTTTGCAAATTTAGATGTTTTACTAACAAAATATAACGTCCTTTCTTTGTTGCGCTGTTAAACACAGATCTATTAATTTTGCTCTTTAATAAAATTTGTCTAGACTTTATTTAGGATTAAAAAACTTAGAAAACGGAGGTTTATAAATTGATCCTGCCTTATCCTTATTTATTTTCTAGTAAGCAAACGTCGACATGAAACTAAAAAGCTCTGACACTGCTAAATTGGTCTGTTTAACTAAAAATTTTTCCGGCATTCGTGTAAACATTTTTGGTGCCTAAAAAGTTTGTCAAATGCATTACCCCTCTTCCATTAGTGCATCATATATTGGCCTGTAATTTTATTTCGTTTAGCCAGCGAACAACTACATATATGTTGTCAGAAAAGAGGGCATTTTGTGCTTCCAGCAGTTAATTATATGGAGAAGTTCGAGAAATCTACCTAAAAATTTATCGAAGAATAAAACAGTAGAAAGTTATATATCAGTATACATCTCCGCTTATGAAAGGGGTTTTGGGTCATTTATTATACTTACTAGACCTAAAACTTGATATATCGCAAAGAATATATTTTCAATGTCATACAGTGTCGCTCATTGAGAATAAATGGTTGCGTCCCGTACTAAGCCTTATTCCAGCGTTTAAAAAGAATTCCAGATTTCGAAAATATATGGCCATTGGGTCTTTGCTTCAACTTCTTCTCTTATTTAAGGAATGTAAAATCTTCCTTAGTTTCTTTATGTTTTGCATACTTTCATAAGCATTGAAAAATTACTCCTATTTCTTGTCTCGTGCGAACCTCATCATTTATGGTCATATAATGTAACTTACATTTTTGAGTTATCCACAATTGTTACTTCAAATATCGTAATATCCGCTCAGTCCGCTTCTCATATCTCTTTTTATGCAGGTTGTAATGCGTGGCAAATGTTGCGTCCATTACCAAGAATTGCCCATATGTATTTGCAAAGTGAGTATTATGTTGACGACGTGTACAATGAATGTATTTTTATTGAAAAGTACAATGGGTTCACTTCATTTAGTTTTATCGTTTCAAGACGTGTAAATCTTTATATATGAAAATCACGTGTCCACTATGTTGTTGCGCGAATGGACTCCTAAACTACTGAACCGATTTTGCATTTGTTTTACGCCCGCGTGTAGTTGATTTAACTTGAAATATAGGATATGTTATATCTTAGTTTATATCGGAGTATTATTTTATTTGCCAATAATGTTTATAATAATGTTTACCTCCAAATCCGGGGTTTTGAGGATGGCCGCGATTTAGAGTACTAAGATCTTTAATTCAGGAGAGTCTTTTAGTTGTTCCATGTGCATTTTTTAAGCGACATTTCAAAAGCAATGAATGATCTCCATTTTTCGTTTAATATTATAGGGAAGTGTGAAAAAATCAAAATTTATATATATAAAAGAACGTCTAAATGTGTGTTAGTTGGTCGCCGGTGTTTGAAGAGATGCGTCAGTCGATTTTGTTCAAACGTGGACCAGGGTACACCTATAATGTGTTTATAGAATATGGATTAAAAAATGAAAAGCTGTTGAGAGAGCTGTAAAGTAATTTTAATTGTGATATCTGATATAGTCGCAATCAACTTGGCAAAACTTATAAATAGTATACGTAAGCACGAAATATAGACATGAATTAATAATACCCACATACTATTACATACGACCTATTCGATTTGCCTGAAATTTGGTATATAAATTTGCCTATATAGTATTTACGCAGGCTCCGGGAAGTAGACCAGAGACGGACTGGGGAACTGGGATTAGGACTAGGACTGGGACTGAGACTGAGATTGAGAATCGGAGTGAGACTGTGACTGAGACCTCGGAATAGGAACTAGGACAAAATACGTACACCCTCTGGGACTGGCAATAAGATATGAAGAAGAATGAGAAAAAACTTGAGAGAAGAGAAAAGAGAGAAGGAGAAGGAGATTGAGAAAAGAGATAGTATGAGACGGAGATGGAGATATATGAAGCGAAAAATACGGAAAGAGGAGTAAATACAAAGATTGGGAAAATTGTGGAGGGGTGAGGGCAGAGTTAGACGGAAAAAAGCTTATAAAATGTATGCAGATAGACCAAATTTTAGGGCAGAAACAGCGTCTGCCGGGTCTGCTAGCTTTTATATAAAAGACTTTTAAAAACGAAAACGGAAAAGCGCTCATATCAATGGTGTTCATTTTCTAAGATAATAAAAATAACAAGAAAAAAGGAAAAAAATTTAATTTTTGAAATGGCATGACACCGCCCCTTTTATGAACACAACAATTTTCTATAATTCGGGAGCCATGACTCGAGAGAAAAATTAATGGGTCATATTAAAAATTAGGTGCAATATTTTCCTTATACATAAGAGGGGAATATTTCTATGAAAAATTTACGGGATCGGTTAAAAAATCACGCCAACTTTAATATAAAAAGATGTTTGAAATGGTCGTAACTGAATAATAAGCTATATCTTAGAGAAAAATTGTTTTGTATCAATGTTATTTACTTCCAGTGTTATTGTAAGAGGACATTAGGATACACATTTTAATGGGCGGTGCCACGCCCCTATTCCGATCAAGCATTACAAGACATTTCTAGAGCCACGCTGGGTATATAAATTCGGCCACCCAAACTTAGACGCTCTTATTTGTTGTTTGTAGCTGAACAACACATTACTCTATCAAAATAACAAATCAAGTAAAGCATTTTGCTATACTTTTTCAAAACAACATTCTTTGCAATTGTTTGTTTATTTATATGTGGCCAAATCAAAACAAAGTCCATCACGAACCGAAACTCAAAGTGGTCAGACTTTGTTGTCTATCATTTGGGATAAGCTCAAAATACGTGTATGATGTGGAAATCAAATAGTTTATACTTTTCCCCTTCATCCTGGACAGACAAACATGATTTCAAAGAAAGCTTCATCGGGTTTGCAAACCTGGTTGATTACTAGCAAAATATAACGCCCTTCAGCGCTGTTAAGCCCAGATCTAATTTTTCTAGACCAAAAATTTATTTAGCATTACAAAACTTTATAAAACGGAGGTTTTATAAATTGATCCTAGTAAGTAAACGTCGACATGAAATTATAAAAGCTCAGATGTTAAAAAGGTCGGTTTACTAAAATATTTAAGGAAGTTCGGGTAGCATTTTCCTTTGGCGTCTAAAATTTGTCAAGTCCATTACCTCTTCCATTAGTTGATCCATATTTTGGCCGAAACTTTTATTTTATTCGATACTCGGGTTTTACTCACGGGCAAATAACTTAAGGCCAGAAAAAGTACAAGGACATTGTGTTTGACCTTTTGCCTGATGATTTCAAAAATCAAGAAAATTGATAGGAAGTTTTTACAGAACTTCGAAACGTAAAAAACGACCTCTCTGAAGTTGGCAAGACAATTTTTACGTGGAAAAAATTACCTATTGGGAAAATTTGTGTGAATTTTCCGTATTTATACGTGAAGCAAAAAAATTTTCCGTGACCATATTTTAGAAAATACAGGGTGGCACGTCAACTTCACGTGAATATGGGAATATTGGAAAACATAAAAATTTTTGAAAATGGGCGTAGCGCCGCCCTTTGATGACCAAGCAATTTTCTATCGGGAGCCATAACTCGAAGAAAAATTAACATATCGTAATGAAATTGTGTACACATATTTTCTTATAGCAGAAAATATTTCTAGTAAAAATGGACGGGATCGGTTAATGACCACGGCAACTTAGATATAAAACAATTTTAAAATAGGGTCGTAGACTAGAATAATAAAGCTATAACTTAGCAAAACATAGCTTTGAATCAACGATATTTTCACTTATCAGTTTTATTGTAAGAGGAAATGGGACATATTTTTTTTAAACGGGCAGTGCCACGTGTTATGTAGAAAAGTATTTTATCTGAAATGAGATGTACAATTGAAGCTCACGCTGAGTATATAATGTTCAGATACACCCGAACTTAGACACCTTAAGAAAAAAATAAATGTAAGGCGCGATAACCTCCGAAGAGATCTAAGGCCGAGCTTCTCTTCCAATTTGCGTCTACTCCTCTTTTTTCCCTACAAATGGCCGGACGGGACCTACATGTTTTATGCCGACTCCGAAAGGCATCTGCAAGGCAGATGAGTTTTCAGTGAGAGGTTTTCATGGCAGAACATATACCCGGAGCACTTGCCAAAACACTGCCGAGGGGCGACCCCGCTTAGAAAATTCTTCTCTAATTTAAAAACCTTATTTCTAAAATTTTGATGTTGCTTTTGCCCGGGGTGCGAACCCAGGGCATACGGTGTGGTAGGCGGAGCACGCTACCATCACACCACGGTGGCCGCCGTGACACCGTTTAGACACCTATACTTGTTCTTTTTTACCAATATATTTCGGTTCCTCAGCGGTAACCGTTTTCAGGGCGACTCTTAACAAAATATTAGCAATATATAAAAAACCCAATTAATAGGGGACTCATGAAAACATATAAACTTATAAGGTGTAAAATTATATCCATTTACACACGCTGTTATATGAACGCACCTAGAATACTCTTGATAAACTTGATTGTTTATCAGCTGTATTATTGCCAAACAAAAATTTTTTGATTGTTATACAAATTACAAAATGCCAAGATTAAGTGAAAAATCAAAACTAAAAACGTCTTTACTAAGATCTTCTTGTAAATGACTTGCTGATGTTGGAGATTTCTGATGAAAATGCCTGATGTAATGTCTGCAAGGTTGCATTCCTTTGAGTTTACCGCGTTTACACAATGAAGGGTCGCGTAAATTTTATACAAATTGTGTAAATGATTTTGCATACAAAATTTGACAGCTCGTTTACGCACTAGATAAATTTATACGTTTACACACACTTTATAAGGCATTTATACGGTTACATGAGTCCCCCTAATTAACAAATAATAATACATATTCTTAACATATGCTTATTTACAACGTCTGCACCGTACGATGTGGAGTTTGTTCTGTCTGTTTGTCAGTAAATGTTTGTACAAATTAGCGCAATTTCCTGTGTCCGTTTTGTAGTTTAGTCCTGATGTTAGTTGGTGTGTTTATATGTGTTTTCAAGAGTATATCTCTTCGTATGTTGTTGTTCCTGTTTAAAGAAGTGTAGTAGTATTCTAATAACAGAGTGATGTAAATTAATTAATGTGTTAATGTTTGTTTTGTTTTATGTTATATTTAGAGATAAATATACAATCTCTCTGATGAAGATGAAAAAATTTCATCGAAACGCCGTAGGAGGAAAAAGGAAACCTTGCGTGTTCTTTTCTCTTATTTTATCGGCCGAAAAGCTCCAAATAATTACAAAAATATATCATATTTAAAAGAAAAAGTAGTTTGAGTAGCTTACGAGCTAAAATATTTCTGTAGTTCACGCTTAAATGTGTTCATGTTACGAATCGATACTAGTTTTGTGGAAGAGCTTTCCGAAGTCCATACCGCTTGCACCATGAGCTGTCTTTCAGATGTCATTGTCTTGTACCTAGCTGAGATAAGTTTCGAGTTTTTCACAGATATCGCTCAAGTTTCTCTTTGGTACAGATACTTTGTTCTTTGGTGTAATATATTTTATGCAGAAGAATAAGTATTCGAAACTGGAGACAGCTTATCAATGGCATGGAATAAATATAGCCAGCATGATGGAAACATGATCCCTAGGCTTGATTCCGATTACATATCGTGCAATATTATTAAAGAGTACCTTTAGGTTTTGCTTACACGCAAAACTACAATTAGCGAAAGTTTCACACCCATATAATAACGACGGGCATAAGTTATGTTTGGCAAGTAAAAGTCGAATTCCGTGAGGGGTATAAGGTTTAAAATTTAAATGAATAAAGTTTTCCTACACGATATTTATGTGACTAACCCACGTTAATGTCCTATTTATATAAAACTTACGCCTCCAATTAAAACTTGAGGAAAGGTTGATATGTCTATTCATTTTCTGAGCGATAACAAGAACTTGAGACTTCTTCAGATTGAGCGATAAGTCGTTTGCCAAGGCACATTTGTTGATTTGGCATAATATTTTGTTTAATTATCAAGACACAGGCAGCAATATCGTTGAGCTTGCGTGCTCTATAGACCTACACATTGTCTGCATACAAGTGAGAGCTCATGTCCGTAATTGACTGCTGCTAAGTCATTTATATACATAGAGAAAAGAAGAGGGGCCCAGGATTGACCCTGTGGACACTCGCCTCCCCAATTCTAATGCAGATGACGCCGTCGTCCCATTGCGTACAGACTGAGTTCTATTTTCTAAGTAGGAAGCTATTAATTTTATGGAGGTGGCAGAAAACCCGAACAACTTGTAGTTTTGTTGTAAGAATGCCATGGATAATCGAATCGAAGGCTTTCGAATGGTCGATCTTTGTCAATGGCCTCACGAATATTTCCAATCACGTAAATCAAGGCAGTTATGCAGTTATGCGATTTTTGAAAACCGGATTGCCGTTTCTGTAAAAGAGAGCGATTTGAAAGAAACGTGCTTGTTTGTTTATATATGACCAACTCAAATACTTTGAAAGATATGGTAGCTTAACCGCTCAAACGGTTATGGCTGTACAACAAGGCGCGTCAGTCCGCTTCTTTCGCTCTGCCAACTGGCGCCAATTCGCGTCCACCAAGGAAGTCTAAATCGTTTTCCACTAATCCGTCCAGCGGAGTGGGGCCGCCCGCTTTCCTCTGCTTCATAAGCGGGTTCCGATAGAAACATTTTCTTAGCAGGAGCGTCATCTTTCATTCGCATAACATGGCCTAGCCAGCATAGCCACTGACTGCGATTTAAATCTATTATGACTATATTGATGCTGGATGAATTATTCCTCTGTACTCGCCATCGCCAATGCGTAGAGGTCAATAAATCTTTCGAAGAACTTTTCTCTCGAACACTCCCAAAGCCACTTCATCTGATGTTGTCATGGTCCATGCTTCTGAACCATATAGCAGGACAGGGTACGATAAGTGACTTGTAGAGCATGATTTTCGTTTGCCGATGAGAGGACTTTACTTTCAATTGCCTACATAGTCCAAAGTAGCATTTATTGGCAAGATGATTCTTCTCTGGATTTCAGTGCTGATGTTGTTGCTAGTGTTGATGCTGGTTCCCCAAATAAACGAACGTCTTTTACTATTTCGAAATTGTAGCTGCCAACAATAGCATGGTTTCCAAGGCATATATGACCCTTTGTCGATGACAGCAGGTACCTCGTTTGTCCCATTCACCACAAGCCCACCAAACACCACACCTTTACCACCGCTCCTTTTCCAGTTAGGAGTAAGACAGAAATCAGGGCGCGGGTGTTCAGGCGATGATTATGACACGGGCCAGTCCACACGATGAGAAAACACAACATAAATCTATTCCGATATACCAATATATTTGATCTCGAAAACGTTTACACGAGACCGTCCAGAAAATAATCTTTGAATATAAATGTAAGGCGCGCGATCAACTCCGAAGAGATCTCAAGCCGAGCTCTCTTCCATTGCGTCGGGCGCGCTATTGATTTCTCCCTACAAATCGGCCGGCGAACCGTACATGTTTTATGCCGACCCTCCGAACGAGATCTGCAAGGCCAGATGCAGTGTTGCACTGAGAGGTTTCATGGCAGAAATGCACCCGGAGCGCTCTGCCAAACACTGCCGAGGTAGCAAAACCCCGCTTAGAAAATTTCTTCTACTTGACAAAACCTTATTCTCAAAATTTGATGTGCTTGTGCCCGGGGTGGACCAAGGCATACGGTGATGGTAGGGCGGAGCACGCTGCCATCACACCACGGTGATAGTCCCAACAAATCGCGAAACTGTCCGCAGTCGCGCAAATAACACACAGTGATATAGAAGGAAGGATATGCTGGATATCTTAAAAAGGTAGGCTCCAATACTTTCATTTTCATGTTTTTAATTTTCATTAAGATTAATTGATGCATTAAGATTACATGTGCAAAAGACACAACATTGCATTGACACGAATGGTTGATTTGTTGCATGAGCCCCTTGTTCAGATACAGCATCACTTTTTTATTACCTTATATCACGCTGACGCAATATTCTATGTACTCTTCTCTTCTGTTATAGCAGCGAACGAAAGCTAACTGTGGCAGCGAGGAGAGTGTTAAGTTGAACTTTTGCCGGCAAGTAGGACAGACCTAAAGGTCCTGATCCATATTCAAGCAGGATAAGATTCACAAGAGAAGTGCAAATTAGTTTGTACTGCTCTCTTTTGCGTCCTCATACGAAATTGTTGAATACACCAACTGTAAACATAAATTCAGCTTTAAAATTAATATCTTGTTGATCAGGAAACTGATTTTAGCCTTTCAGGTCCGTCAAGCTGGATCCCCATAACGATGGATTCCAAATGTGATAGGCCAGGATATCTTGGTGCTAATTGTTCAAAATAAAAAATGATGGCCCAAAATTTTGAAGTACTTATAATCTCCACATGTCCAGCTAGTATCGCTCCATTAGCACTAGGTCAAACAAAAAACTTAAACATGAAAATAGGTGAATGCAGTGATTATATGTGCTCCACAGATAAGCTACGGTCCTGCCCAGAAAAACAAAGGGTTGGCAAAGGGCAGTAAGGGGAGCGGGGGCATAGAACTCCAGGCGACAAAATCGAAAACGGGATATGTGGAATGTGTGCTATTTATGTTCTCAATAATTCCAAAAAGGATTTGTTTTTGACAACTTTAATATTTTTTCTTTTTTAACTTCAAAAGGGGGGTCAAGCTGGACGTCGAGTTAGACTAGAATTATGTGCTCAAACATAAGTATGGTTTGCCCAGAAAAAAGGGGTTGGCAAGGGGGAAGTGGGGGGACATAGCTCCAGACGACAGAATCGAAACGGGATATGTACAGAATTTTGTGCTTTTTAATAGTTCCAATTTCAAAAGTGGAGTTCACCACAAACAAAAAATTTTAACGTGGGAATTGTGTGCTATTTATGTGCTCATTAGTCAAAACAGAATTAGTTTTTTTGACAACGTTTAATGTTTTTTTTTTAACTTCAAATGTAGGGCGTCCAGCTGTGTAGTATGTCTTGAAATTCCTTCATTTCTACATACATATATTTTGACTCATTGCTATGTCATTTCACTCAATTCACACTTGTAACTTAAGGCTTATTATATGTCAGCTTGAAGCTTACTAATTGCTCACTATACACTGTTGTTTGCACCCATATTATTTTGCTTACCCTGCAAAAAATCGTGCGATTAATCCTAAGGAGAGCGGTCTGCGATTGATCTCTTTTGTCCACATTGGGGTATAATTGATCCCCTCTAGTCCCTTTTGCGTATATTTGGGCTACAGTCAGTTTGAAATTTATGAAGTTAAAAAAAACAAACCATAAAAAATAAACAGCAACGAAATGAATAAAATAAAAAGATAAATGTGATTGAATAGAATTATTTAAGAAAAATGCGGAGCTCTATACGAACCTAAAATACTAGGATCATATCGAAATATTGTTGTTTTAACCTATTGCATAGATTTTATCGGGCTTGGCGACTACATCAAAAAAAAACCATAACGCATATTTGTCAAAAAGGTTCGAAAAAGTCGAAAAAGGTTCGGTGTTAGCAACAGGCCAAATACATAAAATTGGATCTCTATCATAAAGTTAAAGTTATAAAGTTAAAACTAAAGTTAAAGTTAAAGTTAAAGTTAAAGTTAAAGTTAAAGTTTAAAGTTAAAGTTAAAGTTAAAGTAAATTAAAGTTAAAGTTAAAGTTAAAGTTAAAGTTAAAGTTAAAAGTTAAAGTTAAGTTAAAGTTAAGTTAAAGTTAAAGTTAAAGCTAAAGTTAAAGTTTAAAGTTAAGTTAAAGTGAAAGTTAAATTTAAAGTTAAAGTTAAGGTAAGTTAAGTCAAAGTTAAAGTTAAATTAACGTGAAGTGTGTGTGTTTCGTGGAAGGAGGAAATGCTTTATGCACTGACCGGGATATTTAAGCCTCACTGCGAGACTCTCCGAGTGTAGGACTCCCTTCTTCATGAAGGCCTACCCACTAAAACCTAACCTCCCACGGCCCGCGCAAATCCCCGTACCTGGGACCGCGGTTTAGCATTACTTCGGGTACGGGTGCGCGCTACGTGAGCTCTATGGCTACTCTCACGCTAATGGGCTAGGCATCCGTCTTCTCGTTTACTGGTAAGTATATGCCTCACATATGTGCTGACCGTATCCCATCTGTCTCTTCGACAGGTCATGTTATTAATGACACTGCCCGGGGATAGGTCGCCAAGTACCTCTTCTACCCTCCTTCGCTGATGGGAGAAGTGCCTGCATTCGAAGAAGGTGTGGCGTACATCGTCTATTTCCCCACAGTACAGGCAGCTCGGGCTCGTCACCTTACCCCAGTCTAAAGTTAAGTCAGTTTAAGTTAAATGTTACAGTCAAAGTTACATTTAACGCTAAATAGTTAAGTTAAGTTAAAGGTAAAGTTAAAGTTACAGTTAAGTCAAATTAAAGTAAAGTTAAAGTTAAGTTAAAGTTAAAGTCTACAGTTAAGTTATAGTCACGAAGGTACAGGTTAAAGTACAAGTCACAAGTTAAAAGTCACACAGTTAAAGTTAAGTTACGCTAAGGTTAAGTTAACAGTTTTCTCTAGCGCTAAAGTGAAAGTTAAAGTTAAAGGTTAAACACGCAGTAAGGTTAAAGTTAGTTGAAGTTAACAGTAAAGCTAAAAGTTTTTCCAAAGCTACAACAGTGCACAGTTTGACAAACTTGAAGTTAAAGTTACAAGCCTGAAGTTAACGCTAAAGTTAAAGGTAAATTAAAGTTACAGTTAAAGTATACATGTTAAAGGTAAAGTTTAAGTTAAAGTTAAAGTTACGTTAAAGTAAAGTTAAAGTTAAAGTTAAAGTAAAGTTATAGTAAAGTTAAAGTTATAGTTAAAGTTAAAGCTAAAGTTAAAGTTAAAGTAAGTTAAAGTGAAAGTAAAGTAAAGTTAAAATTAAAGTTAAATTTAAAGTAAAGTTAAAGTTAATATAAAGTTAAAGTTAAGTACAAAATTAAAGTTAAAGTAAAGCTGAAGTTAAGCTAAAGTTAAAGTTAAAGTTAAATTAAAGTTAAAAAAGTTAAAGTTAAAGTTAAAGTTAAAGTTAAAGTAAAAGTAAAGTTAAAGTAAAGTTAAAGTTAAAGTTAAAGTAAATTTAAAAAGTAAAGTTAAAGTTAAAGTTAAGGTTAAATTAAAGTTAAAGTTAAAGCTAAAGTTAAATTTAAAGTTAAAATTAAAGTTAAAGTTAAAGTGAAAGTTAAAGTTAAGTTAAAGTTAAGTTAAATTTAAAGTTAAAGTTAAAGTAAAATTAAAGTTAAAGTTAAAGTAAAGTTAAAGTTAAGTTAAACTTAAAGTTAAAGTTAAAGTTAAATAAATAAAGCTAAAGTTAAAGTTAAAGTCAATATTAACATCTGAATTTATATCAATAAAAGTAAAAAAGTTGTTTTCTTATCAGGTCCTGCCACACACGCTTAACAAAAAGTGTAACTTGAACATTATATCAAAGACACAACCGTGAATTAATATCAAAGACACACACACATGTGATTGCATAAAACTTATACTAATTGCATATGCTTGATGCATGGAAGACTCTTTACCTGCATAATCCCCGAGTGCCACAACACGTCCTTTTTTGTATTATATATTGTACACACCAATACGAAGAAAATTAGAACTGATTGCATTAAATTTACAAAATTGTAAAGTCACGTAGAATTTCCGTACGAGTAAAGAGGACTTATCCGACAGTAAGGCCGCATAGGCGAGCAAAGAGAGAATCTGTCCGACAGTGACCTTTACCCGCAGAGGTACAAGAGCGACCGCGTCGAACATACGTAAGGGTAACACGAAGAGAAAAAGTGGATCAGTCTCGACATATACCTGATAGGGTACACAAGAGGGCGTGATCGAGCAGTACTCAGAGGGATACAAAGAGGAAGTCTCGAACAGTTACAAAAGGATCTGTCCGACAGTACCGTCGAGTGGTATAAAGAGACCAGTCACGACACTACCCGTTCAGGCGATAAACAGTTTTACAATTGATCTCATCCATAGAAGCGTTGTCTCAAATCAACAGTATCACTCCAACCCATATAAAGATATGATAGCTGTGCGTATTAAGATAAGAATTGTCAAGAATCTGGCTATAGTCGCATATCCGTTGCGACGTTTCATCCCACGGATTCATCCTAAACTAATCGTATTTTTTCTGAGCAGGTATGTTAGGGTGCTTTGCCCAGCTAATTGAATATTTATAACAATTCGCTGGAAATGCACATGAATATATTTTGTACACATCTAGTATGTAAGCATTAGTGTAAATATGTAATACATACATAAGATATTCGAATAATTTTGTACAAAACATAATTATTTTATTATACTTAAAAAAAGAATTTCATCATCATACATGGCGAATCCTGCCTCGATTGTAATAAGCAGACTACTTTTACAGTAGCAGGCTGCTGAAACCTGGAAGTTACATTTAAAAAGGATCAGCACTGCTGAAATCTTGGCAGTGATCATTTAAAAAATGATCAATTACAAGACAAACAGATCAAGCATATTTGCAAAACATATGCAGTTATGAATCACTGACACTGTAATGTACATTTGGCAATATCCAAAAATGATAAATGGGTTGAATGGATAAGAAACGAATTGAAGCTGGAGGACGTTGTAATTGAAGCCAAAAAAAGCTGAAGCATAATATAAGTATATAATAATTTAGCTACTTTGCGACTTAAAGTTGTCACCAAGCATCAAAATTATTCCATTTTCTGCATTAGGTTAATTAAAAATTTTTTTTTATGCAAAATAATAAAAATAGTTAAGGCTATTGCTGGTTGTGCAAGAAATAACAAAGAAGATTGATGTCATATTGAAAAAATACAAAATTCACCTAGAAAAGAAAATAAACTTGAGCCAAAATTCCGCAAAAGCCGCTAAATAGGTCCCAGCTTCTACAGTTTTGAAGCAAGGTACGTTCCGATAACTTTTGAAGAGTTTCGCCGACGGAAAAGACTAAGAAGAGCAAGAGGGAGTTAAAAATTCCTCCCGCACTAAAGAAAAATTATATGCGGGGCGAAAGACATTCAAAAAGAAAAAGGGAATAGCCAAAGCTGGCCCGTAGCTGAGTTTTGTTACTTCTTACGAAGAAAAAATTTAATTACAAGAACAAATTAAAATACTTAGACGTAAGAAATAAGAAAGATTTTCGAATAAAAAAAAACAAAACAAAAAAAAATATATATATAGATATAAAAGAAAAATGTTTAAGTAGTTGGAATGCCAAGATTCTATAATAAAAACCCCATTATTTGGGACGATTCGGACTTAAAAATCGAACAAAGACATTTTTAAAAGAACTAGAATGGCTAAAACAGTTCTGGAGATATGTAGGAATGAATAGGGTAACTACAATGGATGATGTCAAAAATCCAGCAACTAGGGAATTAGAGACAATGATAATGTTGAGAAAGGTTTTTCCAAATAAAGAATAAAAACAAAGAAATTTTATTAAAATAATCTTATATTGGACTTTTTTCAAGGAAAGAGGAAGGAAATGTTTATTTTTTTCAAAACGGCTTGATGAAAAACCTTACTGAACGATATAATGATAGGCATAGCAGGATACGAAGTAGAAAAAGGAAATTCAGAAAATGAAGTATCAGAAAATATATTAGTAAAATTTGAACCAACAGCCGGACAAGAAAATAATAATGTATTTTATACTCCAGACAAATGGTTGACTGCTTTAATTTGATAATAATATTTAAAAATTATATAAAAAATATACTAAGAGAGTTAAAAGCGCACAAGAACGTATTTAAAACTTAAATACGTCTGCTTCCCTCCTTTCCGTTAACCCACCTACAGAAATTAATCAATGGGAAGAAATTTATAACTCATTAACAGACGACAATTAAAGCCGAAAAGTCTTATAAATGCATTAACAAGAATATCAGCAAAAATTCGAGACAGTAGTGAAACATCTCGCAACCATATTAGAGTCATTGAATAATTAGGAAAAATAATACGCAAACTAAGTATCCAACTCACAAAAAATCACCAGACTGAGGCATACCAAATTTTTCAAGTGTTAGAGATAAATTAATACCTTCACTCGCAAAGTGTAATATAGAAGTGACAATACAAACTACAGTTAAAGAAGATCTACAAATTGACTTGAACACTCTCTTATCATAGTCCTCTTCCACCATTTGAAGAACAAAAACAAATTGAAGTGGTTAAATTACCAAACACAAACATCAAAATGGCCACAATCAGTAGTAGAATTCAATAAGACAGCTGCATCAGTGCTGCCTGAATTTGATGGTAAGCCAGAAAATTTGCACAGTTTCTTAGACGCTCTTGATATCCTTGAACAAATCAAAGATAGTCATGAAGCAATAGCAACTAGTTTGCATACAAACAGAGAGACAGACATGGTTAATCAACTCAGATCTTCATCCTCACTATTTCGGTATACTTAATGGTGGGTCTATCTATTTTTCTTTAAGGACTTACAATTATGGGTTTCGTAACGAAATTAATATACCATTTCATTTTCATGAAAGGTATAATAACCATGATCAAAACCCAGCTTAAATGTACAGCAGGAAACTTTATTAGCAATGAGACAAAGTAAAAATGATAATGCAATCTGGAACGTTCACATCTATGAACGAAGCAATATCGAAATTCACAAACAGTTGTACTGAGGTCACGGCTAACGCAAATTCGGTACTGCACATACGGCAACAAAATCAATACCGTGGTAGTTTCCCTGGAGATTACCGAAATAGAAGGTAGAAGATTTAGGCCACAGCCACGATATAACAACAATTTTAGACAAAATAACAACTTCCAGAGGGGATCACTAGCCCAAAACAGAAATAGAAATTTTAATCAAACACGAGAAAATGCCTGCATGTACGTAATGGCACCCAACAGGAAAATCAGCAAACTTCACTTCAACAGTAAATAACAGAAAAGTACTTGCACTTAATCTGCATCTAATTTGTTACATATCGACTAAAACATCTCTTAATAACTCAATATCAACTCCCTTGATAGATACAGGAGCCAATATATCTATTATTAAAAAGAACCAAATTGATAATTATATTACATTAGTACTTCACAAATAACTGAGTTAAAAGGCATTGGTCAAGGTATAACAAGCACACTAGGTACAGTTACAACAGAATTGAAAGGAGACGATCTTTTATTTAAACACAAATTTCACATAGTAGAAAACAATTTCCAAATACCATGCGATAGAATTTTAACCTTAGCATTCGCAGGCCTTAAACCCTCACAAGCATTTTATATATGGACGATTTAGTAGTATTGGGTTGTTCGGAAAAACACATGATGAAAAATTTACGAGACGTGTTTTCAACTTGTAGAAAATATAATTTAAAATTGCATCCCGATAAATGCTTATTTTTTTAGCCAAGAAGTAACTTATCTAGGACAACAGTAAACAAGTAAAGGAATCCTACCAGATCCCAGTAAATTCGAAATAGTTCAAAATTATCCAACACCCAAAACACCGGACGAAGTCAAACGATTTGTTGCATCCTGTAATTTTTAGCGCGAATTTGTACCAAATTTTGCGGAATATTCGAGAATTTTATTAGAGTTTGTAAAAAGAATGCTGCCTTCGGCTGGACAGAAGAATATCACAAGGTTTTTGTCTATTTAAAGGAAACATAAATTAGTCCAAATATTTTCCAATATCAAGATTTCAACAAAGTCTCAAGCTTTTTCTCAAGCCAGCAGAAACTCACTTTTCTCGAAACCGGACCCTATATTTTTGTTTTTGCGGTAATAAATTGCCAATATGGTATAAATTATTTAATATATAATATTGTTGTTTGCTATAGTGTGTCAGCCACTTTAATACGACCCCCCTTTTAGCCAGTGCATCTGATTTTTTATTCCCATCTATTTAGACATCTAATCCAAAATTAGACTAATATCCGCACAGTCCGCTGCTCATGTTCTCTTTTATGCAGGTTAAAGCGCGAGAGAATGTCGGGTTTTTATCAAGGACTTGAAGTAATAAAAATACATCTAAATTTAAGTTAAAGCTACTCAAGGTCAATCTTGTTATACCCCGCGTGCCTTGCCCTCAGAGTGTATTAACTTTGGTAACATAACGGGCATAAACGAATCGAGATAAATATAAACTTCCAGATATCAATATTCTGAGGATGAATAAAGGAATTGATTTAGCCATGTCCGTCCATCCGTCCGTTCTTCTTTCGGTGCACGCGAAAAGTTATCGCGTTAATATTGAGAATAAAATATTGAAACTTGGTATATGGGTTCCTTGGCGCTCATCGCCCATCGTTATTAAAAATGAGGGGAAATAGGATGGTAACCACGCCCAATTTTTTACATATATAACATTTTGGAAAACACATAAAATTGGTCCAGAATGTAAAATTTGATGAGTGAACTGATATTACGACTTTTGAGTTTTTTTACAAATATTATAATAGGCATTGCACCGCCCCTTCTATGACCAAAAAATTTTCTGTTTCCGTAGCCATAACTCGAAGAAAAATTAAAGGATCGTAATAAGATTTGCTACACATATTTTCTTTACACATAGCTGGAAATATCTCTAGGAAAATGGGCGGGGTCGGTTAAAAGCTAAGCTCACTTTTATGTAAAAGGTATTTAAAAGGGTCGTAGACTAGAATAATAGGCTATATCTTAGCGAAAAATTGTTTTAATTAAAGTATTTAGCAACCGTTTTGTGTTATATAAATTTGCTTTTGCCGGCTCTAGGTCAAATTTTGAATAAAAAAACACGTAAGTATTTTCTTTTTTACCAATATATTTCGGTTATCAGCGGTAACCGTTTTCAGGGCGACTCCTAACAAAAATTAGACAATATATCAAAACCCAATTAATTAACAAATAATAATAAATATCTTAACATATGTTTATTTACACGTCTGCACGTGTGATGTGGAGTTCTGTTCTGTCTGTTTGTCAGTAAATGTTTGTACAAATTAGCGCAATTTGCTGTGTTTCCATTTGTAGTTTAGTCTAATGTTAGTTGGTGTGTTTAAATGTGTAATACTTCAAGAGTAAGGCCCGGTTTATCAGTAGTTGGTTAAGCTAAACTTAAACTAAGCTTCCTTAAACTCTAGTCAAATTTAAACTCCAGTTAAACTCTGAGCAGGTTTTCAGTCACAGTTTAAGGCCGCATTTGGGGTATGCTATTTTGTGCGGCAACATTGGTTTTTTTTATTATCTAGATAATTTGTAGATACGGCAACAGCTGGATTTTGTTTACCCAACAAACATGGAAAAAAATTCTCCGCCGAAATATATATCTAGTTCTGGAAGTGATATCCAACATAATTATTTAATTATTATTAAACCAAATAGTGCTCGAGTTGACATCCAACTTCATTCTCCAGTCACTATCCAACCTTTGTAAAATTAAAAGTTTTCCAGTTGATCTCCAACGTCATTAATATTTTCCAATTATTATCCTAATTTCGAGAGATTTTGAGAAATGTACAGTTTTCAAATGAATATTCAACCCATTTCTCCAGATGATATCTTACATTATATGTATATCGAGTTGAGGTGGAGTTGAAAAAAATCTCCAAGGTGGTACCACCAAAACCAACAGTTGTATATTGTAAGAAATAAACACCTGGTTGATAGCAGTAATGAAGCGTAATTCATCAAGAATGAGTTATATAGGCGGCCGCCGTGGTGTGATGGTAGCGTGCTCGGTCTGCCATACCGAAGATCCTATATCAACATCATTGAATGATACATTTGAGTCCAGTTAGAGAACCACAAGTTGTTAATTACATTTATTCAACTTAAGTAATAGCATATTTTGCTTTATAAAAAGTTCCCTCTTTTGCTGAGTACGCTATGATGCTCGAACTGCTCGCCACTGTTTCGAAACAACTCTTGAGATTTTAGAAGTATGCCTAGTTATCAACATGAGCTCTAATGGTACTCAAGCCCAAATGCTTGTTGGGTATATTCGACGCCTTTTCATACAAACGAAAATAACTGATATGTTAACTAGAGTTTAAACCTGGCAGATCGCCCGCTTGAGCTTGGCTTAAACTTCAGTTAAAGTGTACTGAAAAACTGCAAAATAAGTTTAAGCGTAGTTTAACTGACAAACTGAGTTCAACTTGTACTGAAAAACCGGGCCTAAATCTCTTCGTATGTTGTTGTTCCTGTGCAAGAATTTCGGCTGCGCTGAAGTTCGGCGATTGGTCACTAGATGCACAGTGGGCCATGAGTGCAGTTTTTTGATTGTAACATATTGCACTGTTCAAAATGGAAATAATAACAAAGTCCGAAAGAAAACAACTCTCCACAACTAAAACACAATCCCATACTACTGGATTTTATTAAAAAAGAATTTTAAAAAATTTCGACGCAGAAAAAGTTACTATTTCAAAGTTTAGTTGCAAATAAGAAGCATTTCCATAGGAGTATTAATTTTTGATTTTCAGCTATGTAAACAACAATTTTATGATATTTATCACTTTTTCTATACATTTTGTTTATCAGCGTATATATAAAACATATGCAGTTTTTTTAACTATTTTATTCTGTTGGATAAAACTTTTGCAAAGTTGAGTGCCTACTAAGTAGTAAATCTTTAAGAAATTTTCTAACTGCTTCCACCTAAATTTCATAGAAGTGGGAAAATAGAATTAATAATTAAAACTAAATATATATAAAAGTTAAAACATTTTGCACGAATAAATTCAATATATTTTAAAAATAATCAACTTAACATTAGCATTTGAAAAGACTTGGCTGCACTGTAAATTTTGGCATTCACAATTTTGGCTATACAAAAAAGGGAAATGCTCTGTGGTTGCTTTACTGGCATAAATCTACATTTACGTAACTTATTAAATGACTTTACTTTAGTTATCTTTCGCATTTTGAATTCATGTTTATTCGCTTCGTCTTTCTCCTCAAATTTATATTTTAAGACTCATTCGCTACCAACTGACACAACGCATATTGGCAACGAGCAACTAAGGTGACCCGTACGACGTGCTCGCGTTCAAGGACGAAATTTTGGCAAACTTTCTTAAGTCGTATCACAATTTTTATGCAATTTGTCCAGCTATACAAAGAGCGACTTAAGCACAACAACTAAAGTGCAAAATGAAATGTGTAAAATAATTGTTATAAAAGAAAAAACATTTTTTATTATTTTGTTTTTATTTTATAGGTTAGTTACTTAAATTTTAATATATAGATATATCTACTTAATCCCAATTAAAATAAAATTAACAAACGCTGTGCTATAGCTTTTTATAAGTAGTAGATATTTGCCCAGAATTACGGATCGAATAAATTGTTTACTTATTCGTCCAAAATTAGTACACTTAATTAATTCCAACAACAATAAGCAACCACTAAGTGAAAAATTGTTGAAATAATGGAAAAAAAGAGCAACGATAAAATGTAAAAACTTGGAAATATAAAATTTAAAACAAGCTTAGAAATGCCCGAAGAAATATATGAAAATCATGTTTAAATCCCAAAAGGTTTGCTCAGCTGACACAATTTTTGGCAATACAAGCTCATTCGTCAAAGTCAAAGCATAAGTTTAAAAATCTAAAAAAAGGTCAGTAAATTTTCTATTTTGCTGCTGAGTGGAGTATCACCCTACACCGGCTGCCAATTCGAACTCTACCTCAGTAAAAGTATTTTCAAAGATTCTATATCTCAGCATTTGTTTTGAAAGCGCCTTCTCCCAGATCAAGGTTGAAGAACTGACCTATCTCAGAATTTTTTTAAAACCCTCCTATCTAATGTTAAAATCTATTGAATATATACTCAGATAGCTTAATTTTGGAAGAAATTCTGCGATTGTGTGTTTTTGAATCAAAGTATTAAGAAATAACAAAAGAAATAAAACTTATTGTAGCGAATTTTAAGAGATTCTTGATTATTTGCTTCTTCTGTTATCGTTCGCATAAATGAGCTGTTGAATAAATAACACAAATATCCAGTTAAGAATTATACTCTGGCAGTAGTACAATTACAATACTCTCGTTCGTCAATTATAGCGTTTCAAATCAAACTGATTCCTATTCCTCAGCTTGCGCTGCGTTTATACTCTCGATTCCACTAATGTCTAGACTTTTCACGAACAACCTTTCGAACAACCGCTTATTTATTTCTCTTTATGTATCTGGTATTCACTTTTGTTTTTGTCTTCTGGTTATATGCGTGTGTAACTATGTAAGTAATAACCCTGCAAAAAATCGTGCGATTAATCCCTAAAGAGATTGGTCTCGATTGATCTCTTTTGTTAAAAATTTGAGCATAATTGATCCCCTTTAGTCCTTTTTTGGTAGATTTGGGATAGTCAGCTTGAAATCTATGTAGCCCATTTTAAGGAATATTACGGGAACGATGATGAGTAAAATAAAAAATATAATTTCAAGGTTCGATTAGAGGTCAAGGCCAGATTATTAATTTTTTCTAATGATATTATCGTTATTTTTAAATTTTTCTATAATTGAAAAATTGTTTTTTGTTTTTGGAATAGTAAGTAGAAAATTTTTCAGAGAACCTACCATAGCTGTGCAGATAGATCCATTTCGAAGGGTGCTAAGCCTTTATCATCAGTACGCTTAGGCACGCTGCTCTACCCACTAAACTATACAATTAATACACCAAGAGCACTTGGAATGTCAAACAAAGTAATTGACAGTAAACAAATCCAGCATTATCACTGATTTTCAGCATATGGCGCAACGCTGAATAAATATAGTAAGAAGGAATAGAAGTAGCAATTTATCAGTCAAAACAAACCACCGCTGGCCTTGAGCTCGAATCGAACCTCGAATCATTTATCAATAGCCCGATAAAACAAAAGAAAGAATAGTACAGGTGTTTGAATCGAATTATTTAAGAGTAAAAAGAAAATGGATCAATTTTAAGCATTTCCTTTATATAAATGGACAAAAATCAGCGAATATAAAGATATATTTTGCTGAACTTTGATTTTAAAATTTTGACATAGAAATTGTAAAAATATTATGAGAAATATAAATATAAAGGTGGAGCGCAAATAATTTACTGTATATTGATAAGTTAACTCCTTTTCTGTCACTTTCCAATCCATGTAATGTGCGCTCCACTTGTATATTTAGCTCCGCATTGATTTGCAGTATAGGTGAGGGCCACGTTTTCCTCCTAATGCCAGTCAAATAGTATGCTAATATTTTGCTCACCTTCACTCTTTAACTATTTTTATAAATTTCACTTACAACTTTTAATTATTACAAATGAAAAACAGGTTTTCAACTACCAATATTTTGGCAAAACTTTTGACTATTTTTCATACTTTTGTATAAAGTGCTGCTACCGATATTGCTCTCACACTTCATCTTTGTATAGTTCTGTTCACGTTTGCCACACCATGTTTTCATTTGGGAACAAAATTCATCGAAAAAAAGGACCAAATCCCAAAGAATGGACCAAATTTTTGTAGTTTTAATTGGCTTACGAACAATGGACAATTCACGTATGTGTGGAATTCTTTGTAAAATCTTTGATTTCAGGTTGAGGTAAAGTACAAGTCACACACACTTTCATTCTAACAAAAAGCCTTAAATAAATTAATGTTTTTAACGAAAAATCTTATATCAATTTTATTATAATATCAAACAAACAGTTAAAAAAAATTGTTTCCAATATCTGCGTGGTCCACTTTTTTTAAATTTAATTATTTACAATTTTTGTTGTTATATCGGCCTACGATTTTAAGATCGCGGGTTCGAATCGAGCTCAAGGCCTAGCAATAATTTTTTATCATTATTATTGTTATGATAAATTTTTTCTTAATTGAAAAATTTTTAAATTAGAATAGAAGAAGAAAAAATTTTAGACAACTGCCAAAGCTCGTTGTATAGATCCATTTCGGGAACTGCTAAATTCCTTCATCGGCAACGTTTAGGCGCCGCTGCTATAACCATTCAGCCACCACAGCGGTTTTTTGTTGTCTCATTAATCCTACTTCCATTCTGGTTCGTGCCAATTGATATCACAACACTGCGACATCTGTTGCAGAATAGCTGTGAAAATTGGACTTGTTTGTTGGCAATGCTGCCATAGTGTCATATTTTATTGACACTTTTTCCCCGTGCTCTGGGATGTATTAACAATTTTTGTGTTATATCGGCCTACTGATTTAGATCGCGGGTTCGAATCGAGCTCAAGGCCTAACAATAATTTTTTATCATTATTATTGTATGATAAATTTTTCTTAATTGAAAAAATTTTTAAATTAGAATAGAAGAAAGAAAAAATTTAGACAACTGCAAAGCTCGTTGTATAGATCCATTTCGGGAACTGCTAAATTCCTTCATCGGCAACGTTTAGGCGCCGCTGCTATAACCATTCAGCCACCACAGCGGTTTTTTGTTGTCTTCATTAATCCTACTCCATTCTGGTTCGTGCCAATTGATATTCACAACACTGCGACATCTGTTGCAGAATAGCTGCTTTAGCAGCTTTTTCCTAAGTGAAAACAAACAGTCTTTATTACATCCTAAAAAGGACCAAATTGGAAAAAAGGTACAGCCGACGAAAGGGGTTGGAAAGCACCATTTTTGGTGCAAATGGACAAGAGTGGCAATCGTGGTTGTGTTGCTGCTGACAAATACACACAACAGCTGTTCAGCACATCAGACCAATAATACAAACAATGCTGCTGGGTTACAGATTGTTGGTCTGTTAGTAAAGGCAAACGTACTGAAGCAAACAAGCGACGTAAGCAAACGAGTACAGTGGTACCTATCTCTAATTTAACATCTGCAATACATCGCCAATCATCAAAGGCTACTGGTGAGCAATCCGTCACTACCAGGTGACTGTGTGCGCCTCGTAGGGCCATTTGATTCACGACTGCATGCTTCGTTAATTGTTGATGATATTAGAAATTATATTTATTCTAAACTTAATATAACTAATAGCATTAACCTTTTTCATTTTTAAAGTTAACTTTAAATATGAAAGGGAACCGTACTTGACCTTTATTTTATAGAGTAATTAATTGTTCTTTTTGGCGGCAGCACTCTGTGGTCATTTGTACAAAAAAAAGGCCATACTATGCCCACAGTTAGTAACATAGCATATCTCAGTTTTCTAAATATCCACTACCAAAATGTTCCTGGTTTACGATCCAAACTACACGCTTTTTTATACTCAGTTGAGCAGAGCTCACAGAGTATATAAGTTTGATTGGATAACGGTTGGTTGTACATATATAAGGAATCGAGATAGATATAGACTTCCATATATCAAAATAATCAGGATCCAAAAAAATTTGATTGAGCCATGTCCGTCCGTCCGTCCGTCCGTCCGTCCGTCCGTCCGTCCCGTCCGTCCGTCCGTTAACACGATAACTTGAGTAACTTTTGAGGTATCTTGATGAAATTTGGTATGTAGGTTCCTGAGCACTCATCTCAGATCGCTATTTAAAATGAACGATATCGGACTATAACCACGCCCACTTTTTCGATATCGAAAATTTCGAAAAACCGAAAAATGCGATAATTCATTGCCAAAGGCGGTTAAAGCGAGGAAACTTGGTAGATGGGTTGACGTTATGACGCAGAATGAAAATTAGTAAGCTTTGGACAATGGGCGTGGCACCGCCCACTTTTACAAGAAGGTAATTTAAAAGTTTTGCAAGCTGTAATTTGGCAGTCGTTGAAGATATCATGATGAAATTTGGCAGGAACGTTACTACTATTACTATATATGTGCTAAATAAAAATTAGCAAATTGGATGAAGAACACGCCCACTTTTAAAAAAATTTTTTTAAATTCAAATTTAACAAAAAATTTAATATCTTTACTGTATATAAGTAAATTAAGTCAAAATTCAACTCCAGTAATGATATGATGCAACAAAATACAAAAATAAAAGAAAATTTCAAAATGGGCGTGGCTCCGCCATTTTCATTTAGTGTGTCTAGAATACTTTTAATGCCATAAGTCGAACAAAAATTTACCAATCCTTTTGAAATTGGTAGGAACATAGATTCTATGACGATAACTGTTCTCTGTGAAAACGGGCGAAATCGGTGAAAGCCACGCCCAGTTTTTATTACACAGTCCACCGTCTGTCCTTCCGCTCGGCCGTTAACACAATAACTTGAGCAAAAACCGATATATCTTTACTAAACTTAGCCCACGTACTTATCTGAACTCACTTTATCTTGGTATAAAAATGTCGAAATCCGACCATAACCACGCCACTTTATCGATATCGAAAATTACGAAAAATGCCATAATTCTATACCAAATACGAAAAAAGGGATGAAACATGGTAACTGGATTGGTTTATTGACGCAAAATATAACTTTGGAAAAAATTTTGTAAAATGGGTGTGACACCTACCATATTAAGTAGAAGAAAATGAAAAAGTTCTACAAGGCGAAATCAACAGCCCTCGGAATCTTGGCAGGAATACTGTTTAGTGTTTTGAATATATAAATAAATTAGCAGTACCCGACAGATGATTTTCTGGATCACCTGATCCACATTTGGTCGATATCGCGAGAACGCCTTCACATATACATCTAAGGGCCACTCGCTTTTAAAAACCCTCATTAATACCTTAATTTGATATCCATATCGTACAAAACACATTCTAGAGTCAACCCTGGCCCACCCTAATGGCGATATCTCGAAAAGGCGTGCACCTATAGACCTAATGCCCACTCCCTCTTAAAATGCTGAGTAACAACTTTCGTTTGATACCCATATCGTAAAAAACATTCTAGAGTCACCCCTGGCCCACCCTAATGGCGATATCTTGAAAGGCGTCCACCTATAGACCTAATGTCCACTCCCTCTTAAAATGCTCAGTAACACCTTTCCTTTGATACCCATATCGTACAAACTTCTAGAGTCACCCTGGCCCACCCTAATGGCGATATCTCGAAAAGGCGTCCACCTATAGACCTAATGCCCACTCCCTCTTAAAATGCTCAGTAACACCTTTCGTTTGATACCCATATCGTACAAACATTCTGAGTCACCCCTGGCCCACCCTAATGGCGATATCTCGAAAAGGCGTCCACCTATAGACCTAATGCCCACTCCCTCTTAAAATGCTCAGTAACCCTTCGTTTGATACCCATATCGTACAAACATTCTAGAGTCACCCTTGGTCAACCTTTATGGCGATATCTCGAAAAGGCGTCCACCTATAGCACTGAGGATTACTCCCTTTTAAAATACTCATTACCACCTTTCATTTGATACCATATCGTACAAACACATTCTAGAGTCACCCTGGCCCACCCTAATGGCGATATCTCGAAAAGGCGCCCACCTATAGACCTAATGCCCACTTTCTCTTAAAATGCTCAGTAACACCTTTCGTTTGATACCCATATCGTACAAACATTCTAGAGTCACCCCTGGCCCACCCTAATGGCGATATCTCGAAAAGGCGTCCACCTATAGACCTAGTGCCCACTCCCTCTTAAAATGCTCAGTAACACCTTTCGTTTGATACCCATATCGTACAAACATTCTAGAGTCACCCTTGGTACACCTTTATGGCGATATCTCGAAAAGGCGTCCACCTATAGAACTAAGGATTACTCCCTTTAAAATACTCATTACCACCTTTCATTTGATACCCATATCGTACAAACACATTCCAGAGTCACCCCTGGCCCACCCTAATGGCGATATCTCGAAAAGGCGTCCACCTATGGACCTAATGCCCACTCCCTCTTAAAATGCTCAGTAACACCTTCCGTTTGATACCCATATCGTACAAACACATTCTAGAGTCACCCCTGGCCCACCCTATGGCGACATTTCGAAAAGGCGTCCACCTAGAGACCTAATGCCCACTCCCTCTTAAAACGCTCAGTAACACCTTCATTTGATTCCCATATCGTACAACTAGAGACACCCTGGTCCACCTTTATGGCGATATCTCGAAACGGCGTCCACCTAGGGAACTAAGGATCACTCCTTTTCAAAATACTCATTAACAGCTTTCATTTGATACCCATATCGTACAAACATATCTAGAGTCACCCCTGGTCCACCTTTATGGGGATTTCTCGAAAAGGCGTTCACCTATAGAACTAAAGCCCATTCCCTTTAAAATACTCATTATCACCTTTCATTTGATACCCATATCGTACAAACACATTCTATAGTCAGCCCTGGTCTACCTTTATGGCGATATCCCTAAATGGCGTCCATCCATAGAACTATGGCCTACTCTCTCTTAAAATACTCTTTAATACCTTCCATTTGATACACATGTCATACAACCACATTCCAGGGTTACCCTAGGTTCAATTTCCTACATGGTGATTTTCCTTATTTGTCTCCATAGCTCTCAACTGAGTATGTAATGTTCGGTACACCCGAACTTAGCCTTCCTACTTGTTTCTTAATAGTTTGCTTTCACAGCACAAGTTATAGCCGTTACCGAAACCTGGTTAAAACCTGAAAACTTTAATTCTGAGCTTTTCTCAAACAATTATGTGTTTCATCGGCGTGATCGTATATCTAGAGGTGGAGGTGTGTAATTGCTGTGGACTCACGCTTTTCATCGGAGTTGTTGACATTGGGTAACTCATTTGATATAGAATTTATAGCAGTGAATCTGTCATTACATATTTACAGTTTATTCGTTTGCTGTTCATATATACCGCCTCGTTCGGATTTGCTTATTTATTCTTACCATAACTAAGTATTCGTAATGAGCCCAATTCTAAATATTCCCTCGGAATTTTTTCTTCCCGCGGAAAAATTCCTCCAATGCTTTTCTCTAGAGAGGACAATAATTGGGGAATAGGAATTTCGGATTTCGAAGTCAGCTGCTTTGTCATTGAAATTTCGTTGCGCATTTCTTATTTTGTTTAAAAAATTAAAAGTTGAATTATTGTTGCAAATTTGTTTGAAATTAAGAAATAAAATATAAACAATGCACAGTATTACTTTCATGTGGTACTCACTGAAATGAGTAATGAATTGGTGCCACAGCAACATCAACAGAGGAGCATAAGAAGAAGACGGCGGGATAACACAAATCCGCGGAGTTACCTGCTTCCATTCAGCCAACAATTTTCTGGCGGCCAAGTCGAGTGAATTCGTCTTTCGTCATAGGCCAAAATCTATTTAACCTAGTGAGATAACGTACATCTATGAGACGTACGTCGTTTTAATTTGCTCTCAGTCTCCAACAATCGTAAAGAGAGAACATCTCACTCTCAGTTTTGTCAGCTATACCAGCTTGTCAGTGAGGGGTATTTTTCAGTAGTAGCTTTTTTGTTTTGCTGAAGTATATACGATGGTTTTTAAAAATACGTCTAAGAGACGTATCGTTCTCTTTACGTGACTACAACATTCTATATGTAATTTTTGCCTAAATGGTAATTTTAGCTAATATTTTTTAAGTATAGTTTAAAACAGTTAATTCATTCAAACTGAAGTACAAAACAATGTATTTGATATTAATTTTTTGCTTTACCTGAGGTCCTTCGAAAAAGATGATTTTGCAAGGACAAGTCCAAGACAAATCAAATTTAAAACATTTAAAACAAGTGAATATATATCAAATAAATGATATTAAGTTGTTTTTATATCTTTAGGACCTTAAACTGAACGCGTCTCTCAGACGTACGTTATCTTCTAGGGTAAAAAAATAACGTTATATTTCTAGGGTTAAGCCTTCTTAAAAGTCCTTGCGCAGTTTTGGATGCTGCATCAAATATACCAGGCTATTCCGTTTCTTATGATATATTTTCGACTTAAAATAAAGAACATTGTGGTAGAATCAGGCCCGACGGAGTGGGGAGGGAGAATGGGGGATTCCTCCGGCCGGGGTTCTGAGGGGGCCCGCTATTTAGAGGTACTAAGACATTTTTTTAATTCAGGAAAGTCTTTATTTGTTCCATTTGCAATTTTTAAGCCGATTTTGAAAAGCAACGAATATCTGCATTCGTTTTCATATTATAGTGCAGTGTGAAAAACATTCTGAAAAGTCCTTTTCCTTAAATTTAAGAATAAATATTTCATTGGCAACTGGCTCAAACGCTGTTATGAATTTGTGCAAAAACACTGAGGAAAAACTATATTAGATCAACGCAAGAAAGCCAAGTATTTTGCTATTATCGTTGATGCTACGCCTGATGCTAGTCACGTTGAACAGACTATGTCATTTGCGCTACCTCCATTTCAATTCGAAAGCAACAAATTTTACAATTCAAGAACGGTTTTTGGGCTTTCGATTGAAATGGAGGTAGCGCAAAATGAACATAGTCTGTTCAACGTGACTAGCATCAGGCGTAGCATCAACGATAATAGCAAAATACTTGGCTTTCTTGCGTTGATCTAATATAGTTTCCTCACGTGTTTTGCACAAATCATAAACAGCGTTTTGAGCCAGTTGCCAAATGAAATATTTATTCTTAATTTAAAGGAAAAGACTTTTCAGAATGTTTTTCACACTGCACTATAAATGAAAACGAAAGCAGATATTCGTTGCTTTTCAAAATCGGCTTAAAAAATTGCAAATGGAACAACTAAAGACTTTCCTGAATAAAAAAATGTCTTAGTACCTCTAAATAGCGGGCCCCTCAGAAACCCGCCCGGAGGAATCCCCCATTCTCCCTCCCCACTCGTCGGGCCTGATTCTACCACAATGTTCTTTATTTAAGTCGAAAAAATATATCATAGAAACGGAATAGCCCTGGGTATATTTGATGCAGCCATCCAGAAACTGCGCAAGGACTTTTAAGAAGGCTTACCCTAGAAATATAACGTTATTTTTTACCCTAGAAAGATAACGTACGTCTGAGAGACGCGTCAAGTTTAAGGATCCTAAAGATATAAAAACAACTTAATAATCATTTATTTGATATATATTCACTTGTTTTAAATGTTTTAAATTTGATTTGTCTTGGACTGTCCTGCAAAAATCAGTCTTTTTTCGAAGGACCTCAGGTAAAGCATTAATATCAAATACATTGTTTGTACTCAGTTGAATGAATTAACTGTTTTAAACTATACTTAAAAAAATATTAGCTAAAATTACCATTTTAGGCAAAAATTACATATAGAATTTGTAGTCACGTAAAAGATAACGATACGTCTCTTAGACGTATTTTAAAAAACATCGTATATACTTCAGCAAACAAAAAAGCTACTACTGAAAAATACCCTCACTGACAAGCTGGTATAGCTGACAAAACTGAGAGTGAGAATGTTCTCTCTTTACGATTGTTGGAGACTGAGAGCAAAATTAAAACGACGTACGTCTCATAGATGTACGTTATCTCACTAGGGTTTAATAGATTTGGCCTATGACGAAAGACGAATTCAACTCGACTTGGCCGCCAGAAAATTGGTTGGCTGAATGGAAGCAGGTAAACTCCGGCGGATTTGTGTTACCGCCGTCTTCTTCTTATGCTCCTCTGTTGATGTTGCTGTGGCACCAATTCATTACTCATTTCAGTGAGTACCACATGAAATGTAATACTGTGCATTGTTATATTTTATTTCTTAATTTCAAACAAATTTGCAACAATAATTCAACTTTAAATTTTTTAACAAAATAAGAAATGCGCAACGAAATTTCAATTGACAAGCAGCTGACTTCGAAAATCCGAAATTCCTATTCCCAATTATTGTCCTCTCTAGGAGAAAAGCATTGGAGGAATTTTCCGCGGGAATAAAAAAATCCGAGGAGAATATTTAGAATTGGGCTCATTACGAATACTTAGTTATGTAAGATAAATAAGCAAATCCGAACGAGGCGGTATATATGAACAGCAAACGAATAAACTGTAAATATGTAATGACAGATTCACTGCTATAAATTCTATATCAAATGAGTTACCCAATGTCAACAACTCCGATGAAAAGCGTGAGTCCACAGCAATTACAACACCTCCACCTCTAGATATACGATCACGCCGAATGAAACACATAATTGTTTGAGAAAAGCTCAGAATTAAAGTTTCAGGTTTTAACCAGGTTTCGGTAACGGCTATAACTTGTGCTGTGAAAGCAAAAACTATTAAGAAACAAGTAAGGAAGGCTAAGTTCGGGTGTAACCGAACATTACATACTCAGTTGAGAGCTATGGAGACAAAATAAGGAAAATCACCATGTAGGAAAATGAACCTAGGGTAACCCTGGAATGTGGTTGTATGACATGTGTATCAAATGGAAGGTATTAAAGAGTATTTTAAGAGAGAGTAGGCCATAGTTCTATGGATGGACGCCATTTAGGGATATCGCCATAAAGGTGGACCAGGGCTGACTCTAGAATGTGTTTGTACGATATGGGTATCAAATGAAAGGTGATAATGAGTATTTTAAAGGGAATGGGCTTTAGTTCTATAGGTGAACGCCTTTTCGAGAAATCCCCATAAAGGTGGACCAGGGGTGACTCTAGAATATGTTTGTACGATATGGGTATCAAATGAAAGCTGTTAATGAGTATTTTGAAAAGGAGTGATCCTTAGTTCCCTAGGTGGACGCCGTTTCGAGATATCGCCATAAAGGTGGACCAGGGGTGTCTCTAGTTGTACGATATGGGAATCAAATGAAAGGTGTTACTGAGCGTTTTAAGAGGGAGTGGGCATTAGGTCTATAGGTGGACGCCTTTTCGAAATGTCGCCATTAGGGTGGGCCAGGGGTGACTCTAGAATGTGTTGTACGATATGGGTATCAAACGAAAGGTGTTACTGAGCATTTTAAGAGGGAGTGGGCATTAGGTCCATAGGTGGACGCCTTTTCGAGATATCGCCATTAGGGTGGGCCAGGGGTGACTCTGGAATGTGTTTGTACGATATGGGTATCAAATGAAAGGTGGTAATGAGTATTTTAAAAGGGAGTAATCCTTAGTTCTATAGGTGGACGCCTTTTCGAGATATCGCCATAAAGGTGGACCAAGGGTGACTCTAGAATGTTTGTACGATATGGGTATCAAACGAAAGGTGTTACTGAGCATTTTAAGAGGGAGTGGGCACTAGGTCTATAGGTGGACGCCCTTTTCGAGATATCGCCATTAGGGTGGGCCAGGGGTGACTCTAGAATGTTTGTACGATATGGGTATCAAACGAAAGGTGTTACTGAGCATTTTAAGAGAAAGTGGGCATTAGGTCTATAGGTGGGCGCCTTTTCGAGATATCGCCATTAGGGTGGGCCAGGGTGACTCTAGAATGTGTTTGTACGATATGGGTATCAAATGAAAGGTGGTAATGAGTATTTTAAAAGGGAGTAATCCTCAGTTCTATAGGTGGACGCCTTTTCGAGATATCGCCATAAAGGTTGACCAAGGGTGACTCTAGAATGTTTGTACGATATGGGTATCAAACGAAAGGTGTTACTGAGCATTTTAAGAGGGAGTGGGCATTAGGTCTATAGGTGGACGCCTTTTCGAGATATCGCCATTAGGGTGGGCCAGGGGTGACTCTAGAATGTTTGTACGATATGGGTATCAAACGAAAGGTGTTACTGAGCATTTTAAGAGGGAGTGGGCATTAGGTCTATAGGTGGACGCCTTTTCGAGATATCGCCATTAGGGTGGGCCAGGGGTGACTCTAGAATGTTTGTACGATATGGGTATCAAAGGAAAGGTGTTACTGAGCATTTTAAGAGGGAGTGGACATTAGGTCTATAGGTGGACGCCTTTTCGAGATATCGCCATTAGGGGTGGGCCAGGGGTGACTCTAGAATGTTTTTACGATATGGGTATCAAACGAAAGGTGTTACTGAGCATTTTAAGAGGGAGTGGGCATTAGGTCTATAGGTGCACGCCTTTTCGAGATATCGCCATTAGGGTGGGCCAGGGTTGACTCTAGAATGTGTTTGTACGATATGGATATCAAATTAAAGGTATTAATGAGGGTTTTAAAAGCGAGTGGCCCTTAGATGTATATGTGAAGGCGTTCTCGCGATATCGACCAAATGTGGATCAGGTGATCCAGAAAATCATCTGTCGGGTACTGCTAATTTATTTATATATTCAATAACACTAACAGTATTCCTGCCAAGATTCCAAGGGCTGTTGATTTCGCCTTGTAGAACTTTTTCATTTTCTTCTACTTAATATGGTAGGTGTCACACCCATTTTACAAAGTTTTTTCCAAAGTTATATTTTGCGTCAATAAACCAATCCAGTTACCATGTTTCATCCCTTTTTTCGTATTTGGTATAGAATTATGGCATTTTTTTATTTTCGTAATTTTCGATATCGATAAAGTGGGCGTGGTTATGGTCGGATTTCGGCCATTTTTTATACCAAGATAAAGTGAGTTCAGATAAGTACGTGGGCTAAGTTTAGTAAAGATATATCGGTTTTTGCTCAAGTTATTGTGTTAACGGCCGAGCGGAAGGACAGACGGTGGACTGTGTATAAAAACTGGGCGTGGCTTCCACCGATTTCGCCCATTTTCACAGAGAACAGTTACCGTCATAGAATCTATGCTCCTACCAAATTTCAAAAGGATTGGTAAATTTTTGTTCGACTTATGGCATTAAAAGTATTCTAGACACACTAAATGAAAATGGGCGGAGCCACGCCCATTTTGAAATTTTCTTTTATTTTTGTATTTTGTTGCATCATATCATTACTGGAGTTGAATTTTGACTTAATTTACTTATATACAGTAAAGATATTAAATTTTTTGTTAAAATTTGAATTTAAAAAAAATTTTTTTTAAAAAGTGGGCGTGTTCTTCATCCAATTTTGCTAATTTTTATTTAGCACATATATAGTAATAGTAGTAACGTTCCTGCCAAATTTCATCATGATATCTTCAACGACTGCCAAATTACAGCTTGCAAAACTTTTAAATTACCTTCTTGTAAAAGTGGGCGGTGCCACGCCCATTGTCCAAAATCTTACTAATTTTCTATTCTGCGTCATAACGTCAACCCATCTACCAAGTTTCATCGCTTTAACCGCCTTTGGCAATGAATTATCGCATTTTTTCGGTTTTTCGAAATTTTCGATATCGAAAAAGTGGGCGTGGTTATAGTCCGATATCGTTCATTTTAAATAGCGATCTGAGATGAGTGCTCAGGAACCTACATACCAAATTTCATCAAGATACCTCAAAATTTACTCAAGTTATCGTGTTAACGGACGGACGACGGACGGACGGACGGACGGACGGACGGACATGGCTCAATCAAATTTTTTTTCGATCCTGATTATTTTGATATATGGAAGTCTATATCTATCTCGATTCCTTTATATATGTACAACCAACCGTTATCCAATCAAACTTAATATACTCTGTGAGCTCTGGCTCACTGAGTATAAAAAAGCGTGTAGTTTGGATCGTAAACCAGGAACATTTTGGTAGTGGATATTTAGAAAAACTGAGATATGCTATGTTACTAACTGGTGGGCATAGTAGTGGCCTTTTTTTTGTACAAATGAACCACAGAGTGCTGCCGCCAAAAAGAACAATTAATTACTCTATAAAAATAAAGGTCAAGTACGGTTCCCTTTCATATTTAAAGTTAAATTTAAAAATGAAAAAGGTTAATGCTATTAGTTATATTAAGTTTAGAATAAATATAATTTCTAATATCATCAACAATTAACGAAGCATGCAGTCGTGAATCAAATATGGCCCTACGAGGCGCACACAGTCACCTGGTAGTGACGGATTGCTCACCAGTAGCCTTTGATGATTTGGCGATGTGATTGCAGATGTTAAATTAGAGATAGGTACCACTGTACTCGTTTGCTTACGTCGCTTGTTTGCTTCAGTACGTTTGCCTTTACTAACAGAACCAACAATCTGTAACCAGCAGCATTGTTTGTATTATTGTCTGATGTGACTGAACAGCGTGTTGTGTGTATTTGTCAGCAGCAACACAACCACGATTGCCACTCTTGTCCATTTGCACCAAAAAATGGTGCTTTCCAACCCCATTTCGTCGGCTGGTACCTTTTTCCAATTTTGGTCCTTTTAGGATGTAATAAAGACTGTTTGTTTTCACTTAGGAAAAAGCTGCTTAAAGCAGCTATTCTGCAACAGATGTCGCAGTGTTGTGAATATCAATTGGCACGAACCAGAAGGGAAGTAGGATAATGAAGACAAACAAAAAACCGCTGTGGTGGCTGAATGGTTATAGCAGCGGCGCCTAAACGTTGCCGATGAAGGAATTTAGCAGTTCCCGAAATGGATCTATACAACGAGCTTTGGCAGTTGTCTAAATTTTTTTCTTTCTTCTATTCTAATTTAAAAATTTTTTCAATTAAGAAAAAATTTATCATAACATAATAATGATAAAAATTATTGTTAGGCCTTGAGCTCGATTCGAAACCGCGATCTTTAAAATCAGTAGGCCGATATAACAACAAAATTGTTAATACATCCCAGAGCACGGGGAAAAAAGTGTCAATAAAATATGACACTATGGCAGCATTGCCAACAAACAAGTCCAATTTTCACAGCTATTCTGCAACAGATGTCGCAGTGTTGTGAATATCAATTGGCACGAACCAGAATGGAAGTAGGATTAATGAAGACAAACAAAAAAACCGCTGTGGTGGCTGAATGGTTATAGCAGCGGCGCCTAAACGTTGCCGATGAAGGAATAGCAGTTCCCGAAATGGATCTATACAACGAGCTTTGGCAGTTGTCTAAAATTTTTTCTTTCTTCTATTCTAATTTAAAAATTTTTTCAATTAAGAAAAAATTTATCATAACAATAATAATGATAAAAAATTATTGCTAGGCCTTGAGCTCGATTCGAACCCGCGATCTTAAAATCAGTAGGCCGATATAACAACAAAAATTGTAAATAATTAAATTTAAAAAAGTGGACCACGCAGATATTGGAAACAATTTTTTTTTAACTGTTTGTTTGATATTATAATAAATTGATATAAGATTTTTCGTTTAAAACATTAATTTATTTAAGGCTTTTTGTTAGAATGAAGTGTGTGTGACTTTGTACTTTACCTCAACCTGAAATCAAAGATTTTACAAAGAATTCCACACATACGTGAATGTCCAATTGTTCGTAAGCCAATTAAAACTACAAAAAATTTGGTCCATTCTTTGGGATTTGGTCCTTTTTTTCGATGAATTTGTTCCCAAATGAAAACATGGTGTGGCAAACGTGAACAGAACTATACAAAGATGAAGTGTTGAGAGCAATATCGGTAGCAGCACTTTTATACAAAAGTATGAAAAATAGTCAAAGTTTTGCCAAAATATTGGTAGTTGCAAAACCTGTTTTTCATTTGTAATAATTAAAAGTTGTAAGTGAAAATTTATAAAAATAGTTAAAGAGTGAAGGTGAGCAAAATATTAGCATACTATTTGACTGGCATTAGGAGGAAAACGTGCCCTCACTATACTGCAAATCAATGCGGAGCTAAATATACAAGTGGAGCGCACATTACATGGATTGGAAAGTGACAGAAAAGGAGTTAACTTATCAATATACAGTAAATTATTTGCGCTCCACTTTATATTTATATTTCTCATAAATATTTTTACAATTTCTATGTCAAAATTTTAAAATCAAAGTCAGCAAAAATATATCTTTATATTCGCTGATTTTTGTCCATTTATATAAAGGAAATGCTTAAAATTGATCCATTTTCTTTTTACTCTTAAATAATTCGATTCAAACACCTGTACTATTCTTTCTTTGTTTTTATCGGGCTATTGATAAATGATTCGAGGTTCGATTCGAGCTCAAGGCCAGCGGTGGTTTGTTTTGACTGATAAATTGCTACTTCTATTCCTTCTTACTATATTATTCAGCGTTGCGCCATATGCTGAAAATCAGTGATAATGCTGGATTTGTTTACTGTCAATTACTTTGTTTGACATTCCCAAGTGCTCTGGTGTATTAATTGTATAGTTTAGTGGGTAGAGCAGCGTGCCTAAGCGTACTGATGATAAAGGCTTAGCACCCTTCGAAATGGATCTATCTGCACAGCTATGGTAGGTTCTCTGAAAAATTTCTACTTACTATTCCAAAACAAAAAACAATTTTTCAATTATAGAAAAATTTAAAAATAACGATAAATATCATTAGAAAAAAATAATAATCTGGCCTTGACCTCTAATCGAACCTTGAAATTATATTTTTATTTTACTCATCATCGTTCCCGTTTAATATTCTTAAAATGGGCTACATAGATTTCAAGCTGACTATCCCAAATCTACCAAAAAAGGACTAAAGGGGATCAATTATGCTCAAATTTTAACAAAAGAGATCAATCGAGACCAATCTCTTTAGGGATTAATCGCACGATTTTTTGCAGGGTTATTACTTACATAGTTACACACGCATATAACCAGAAGACAAAAACAAGAGTGAATACCAGATACATAAAGAGAAATAAATAAGCGGTTGTTCGAAAGGTTGTTCGTGAAAAGTCTAGACATTAGTGGAATCGAGAGTATAAACGCAGCGCAAGCTGAGGAATAAGGAATCAGTTGATTTGAAACGCTATAATTGACGAACGAGAGTATTGTAATTGTACTACTGCCAGAGTATAATTCTTAACTGGATATTTGTGTTATTTATCAACAGCTCATTTATGCGAACGATAACAGAAGAAGCAAAATAATCAAGAATCTCTTAAAATTCGCTACAATAAGTTTTATTTCTTTGTTATTTCTTAATACTTTGATTCAAAAACACACAATCGCAGAATTTCTTCCAAAATTAAGCTATCTGAGTATATATTCAATAGATTTTAACATTAGATAGGAGGGTTTAAAAAAATTCTGAGATAGGTCAGTTCTTCAACCTTGATCTGGGAGAAGGCGCTTTCAAAACAAATGCTGAGATATAGAATCTCTGAAAAATACTTTTACTGAGGTAGAGTTCGAATTGGCAGCCGGTGTAGGGTGATACTCCACTCAGCAGCAAAATAGAAAATTTACTGACCTTTTTTTAGATTTTTAAACTTATGCTTTGACTTGACGAATGAGCTGTATTGCCAAAAATTGTGTCAGCTGAGCAAACCTTTTGGGATTAAACATGATTTTCATATATTTCTTCGGGCATTCTAAGCTTGTTTTAAATTTATATTTCCAAGTTTTACATTTTATCGTTGCTCTTTTTTTCCATTATTTCAACAATTTTTCACTTAGTGGTTGCTTATTGTTGTTGGAGTTAATTAAGTGTACTAATTTTGGACGAATAAGTAAACAATTTATTCGATCCGTAATTCGGGCAAATATCTACTACTTATTAAAAAAGCTATAGCACAGCGTTTGTTAATTTATTTTAATTGGGATTAAGTAGATATATCTATATATTAAATTTAAGTAACTAAACCTATAAAATAAAAACAAAAATAATAAAAATGTTTTTTCTTTATAACAATTATTTTACACATTTCATTTTGCACTTTAGTTGTTGTGCTTAAGTCGCTCTTTGTATAGCTGGACAAATTGCATAAAAATTGTGATACGACTTAAGAAGTTTGCCAAAATTTCGTCCTTGAACGCGAGCACGTCGTACGGGTCACCTTAGTTGCTCGTTGCCAATATGCGTTGTGTCAGTTGGTAGCGAATGAGTCTTAAAATATAAATTTGAGGAGAAAAGACGAAGCGAATAAACATGAATTCAAAATGCGAAAGATAACTAAAGTAAAGTCATTTAATAAGTTACGTAAATGTAGATTTATGCCAGTAAAGTAACCACAGAGCATTTCCCTTTTTGTATAGCCAATAATTGTGAATGCCAAAATTTACAGTGCAGCCAAGTCTTTTCAAATGCTAATGTTAAGTTGATTATTTTTAAAATATATGAAATTTATTCGTGCAAAATGTTTTAACTTTTATATATATTTAGTTTTAATTATTAATTCTATTTCCCACTTCTATGAAATTTAGGTGAGGGCAGTTAGAAATTTCTTAAAGATTTACTACTTAGTAGGCACTCAACTTTGCAAAAGTTTATCCAACAGAATAAAATTGTTAAAAAAACTGCATATGTTTTATATATACGCTGATAAACAAAATGTATAGAAAAAGTGATAAAATATCATAAAATTGTTGTTTACATAGCTGAAATCAAAATTATACTCCTAAGGGAAATGCTTCTTATTTGCAACTAAACTTTGAAATAGTAACTTTTTCTGCGTCGAAATTTTTAAAATTCTTTTTAATAAAATCAGAGTAGTATGGGATTGTGTTTTAGTTGTGGAGAGTTGTTTTTCTTTCGAACTTGTTATTATTTCCATTTTGAACAGTGCAATATGTACAATCAAAAAAACTGCACTCATGGCCCACTGTGCATCTAGTGACCAATCGCCGAACTTCAGCGCAGCCGAAATTCTTGCACAGGAACAACAACATACGAAGAGATTTAGGCCCGGTTTTTCAGTACAAGTTGAACTCAGTTTGTCAGTTAAACTACGCTTAAACTTATTTTGCAGTTTTTCAGTACACTTTAACTGAAGTTTAAGCCAAGCTCAAGCGGGCGATCTGCCAGGTTTAAACTCTAGTTAACATATCAGTTATTCTTCGTTTGTATGAAAAGGCGTCGAATATACCCAACAGCATTGGGCTTGAGTACCATTAGAGCTCATGTTGATAACTAGGCATACTTCTAAAATCTCAAGAGTTGTTTCGAAAACAGTGGCGAGCAGTCGAGCATCATAGCGTACTCAGCAAAAGAGGGAACTTTTTATAAAGCAAAATATGCTATACTTTAAGTTGAATAAATGTTAATTAACAACTTGTGGTTCTCTAACTGGACTCAAATGTATCATTCAATGATGTGAATAGGATCTTCGTATGGCAGACCGAGCACGCTACCATCACACCACGGCGGCCGCCTATATAACTCATTCTTGATGAATACGCTCAATGACTGCTATCACCAGGTGTTTATTCTTACAATATACAACTGTTGGTTTGGTGGTACCACCTTGGAGATTTTTTTCAACTCCACCTCAACTCGATATACATATAATGTAAGATATCATCTGAGAAATGGGTTGAATATTCATTTGAAAACTGTACATTTCTCAAAATCTCTCGAAATTAGGATAATAATTGGAAAATATTAATGACGTTGGAGATCAACTGGAAAACTTTTAATTTTACAAAGGTTGGATAGTGACTGGAGAATGAAGTTGGATGTCAACTCGAGCACTATTTGGTTTTAATAATAATTAAATAATTATGTTGGATATCACTTCCAGAACTAGATATATATTTCGGCGGAGAATTTTTTTCCATGTTTGTTGGGTAAACAAAATCCAGCTGTTGCCGTATCTACAAATTATCTAGATAATAAAAAAAACCAATGTTGCCGCACAAAATAGCATACCCCAAATGCGGCCTTAAACTGTGACTGAAAACCTGCTCAGAGTTTAACTGGAGTTTAAATTTGACTAGAGTTTAAGGAAGCTTAGTTTAAGTTTAGCTTAACCAACTACTGATAAACCGGGCCTTACTCTTGAAGTATTACACATTTAAACACACCAACTAACATTAGACTAAACTACAAATGGAACACAGCAAATTGCGCTCGATTTGTACAAACATTTACTGACAAACAGACAGAAACAGAACTCCACATCACACGGTGCAGACGTGTAAATAAACATATGTTAAGAATATTTATTATTATTTGTTAATTATTGGGTTTTGATATATTGTCTATTTTTGTTAGGAGTCGCCCTGAAAACGGTTACCGCTGAATAACCGAAATATATTGGTAAAAAAGAAAAATACTTACGTGTTTTTTTATCAAAAATTTGACCTAGAGCCGGCCAAAAGCAAATTTATATAACACAAAACGGTTGCTAAATACTTAATTAAAACAATTTTCGCTAAGATATAGCTATTATTCTAGTCTACGACCCTTTTAAATACTTTTACATAAAAGTGAGCTTAGCTTTTAACCGACCCCGCCCATTTTTCCTAGAGATATTTCCAGCTATGTGTAAAGAAAATATGTGTAGCAAATCTTATTACGATCCTTTAATTTTTCTTCGAGTTATGGCTACGGAAACAGAAAATTTTTTGGTCATCGAAGGGGCGGTGCAATGCCTATTTATAATATTTGTAAAAAAAATCAAAAGTCGTAATATCAGTTCACTTATCAAATTTTACATTCTGGACCAATTTTTATGTGTTTTCCAAAATGTTATATATGTAAAAAATTGGGCGTGGTTACCATCCTATTTCCCCGTTTTTAATAGCGATGGAGATGAGCGCCAAGGAACCATATACCAAGTTTCAATATTTTATTCTCAATATTAACGCGATAACTTTTCGCGTGCACCGAAAGAAGAACGGACGGATGGACGGACATGGCTAAATCAATTCCTTTATTCATCCTCAGAATATTGATATCTGGAAGTTTATATTTATCTCGATTCGTTATGCCCGTTATGTTACCAAAGTTAATACACTCTGAGGGCAAGGCACGCGGGGTATAACAAGATTGACCTTGAGTAGCTTTAACTTAAATTTAGATGTATTTTTATTACTTCAAGTCCTTGATAAAAAACCCGACATTCTCTCGCGCTTTAACCTGCATAAAAGAGAACATGAGCAGCGGACTGTGCGGATATTAGTCTAATTTTGGATTAGATGTCTAAATAGATGGGAATAAAAAATCAGATGCACTGGCTAAAAGGGGGGTCGTATTAAAGTGGCTGATACACTATAGCAAACAACAATATTATATATAAATAATTTATACCATATTGGCAATTTATTACCGCAAAAAACAAAAATATAGGGTCCGGTTTCGAGAAAAGTGAGTTTCTGCTGGCTTGAGAAAAAGCTTGAGACTTTGTTGAAATCTTGATATTGGAAAATATTTGGACTAATTATGTTCCTTTAAATAGACAAAAGCTTGTGATATTCTTCTGTCCAGTCGAAGGCAGCATTCTTTTTACAAACTCTAATAAAAATTCTCGAATATTCCGCAAAATTTGGTACAAATTCGCGCTAAAAATTACAGGATGCAACAAATCGTTTGACTTCGTCCGGTGTTTGGGTGTTGGATAATTTTGAACTATTTCGAATTTACTGGGATCTGGTAGGATTCCTTTACTTGTTTACTGTTGTCCTAGATAAGTTACTTCTTGGCTAAAAAAAATAAGCATTTATCGGATGCAATTTTAAATTATATTTTCTACAAGTGAAAACACGTCTCGTAAATTTTTCATCATGTGTTTTTCCGAACAACCCAATACTACTAAATCGTCCATATATAAAATGCTTGTGAGGGTTTAAGGCCTGCGAATGCTAAGGTTAAAATTCTATCGCATGGTATTTGGAAATTGTTTCTACTATGTGAAATTTGTGTTTAAATAAAAGATCGTCTCCTTTCAATTCTGTTGTAACTGTACCTAGTGTGCTTGTTATACCTTGACCAATGCTTTTAACTCAGTTATTTGTGAAGTACTAATTGTAATATAATTATCAAGTGGTTCTTTTTAATAATAGATATATTGGCTCCTGTATCTATCAAGGGAGTGGATATGAGTTATAAGAGATGTTTTAGTCGATATGTAACAAATTAGATGCAGATTAAGTGCAAGTACTGTTTGTTATTACTGTTGAAGTGAAGTTTGCTGATTTCCTGTTGGGTGCCATTACGTACATGCAGGCATTTTTCGTGTTTGATTAAAATTCTATTTCTGTTTGGGCTAGTGATCCCCTCTGGAAGTTGTTATTTTGTCTAAAATTGTTGTTATATCGTGGCTGTGGCCTAAATCTTCTACCTTCTATTTCGGTAATCTCAGGGAAACTACCACGGTATGATTTTGTTGCCGTATGTGCAGTACGAATTTGCGTTAGCCGTGACTCAGTACAACTGTTTGTGAATTTCGATATTTGTTCGTTCATAGATGTGAACGTTCCAGATTGCATTATCATTTTTACTTTGTCTCATTGCTAATAAAGTTTCCTGCTGTACATTTAAGCTGGGTTTTGATCATGGTTATTATACCTTTCATGAAAATGAAATGTATATTAATTTCGTTACGAAACCATAATTGTAAGTCCTTAAGAAAAATAGATAGACCCACCATTAAAGTATACCGAAATAGTGAGGATGAAGATCTGAGTGATTAACCATGTCTGTCTCTCTGTTTGTATGCAAACTAGTTGCTATTGCTTCATGACTATCTTTGATTTGTTCAAGGATATCAAGAGCGTCTAAGAAACTGTGCAAATTTTCTGGCTTACCATCAAATTCAGGCAGCACTGATGCAGCTGTCTTATTGAATTCTACTACTGATTGTGGCCATTTTGATGTTTGTGTTTGGTAATTACACTTCAATTTGTTTTTGTTCTTCAAATGGTGGAAGAGGACATATGATAAGAGAGTGTTCAAGTCCAATTGTAGATCTTCTTTAACGTAGTTTGTATTGTCACTTCTATATTACACTTTGCGAGTGAAGGTATTAATTTATCTCTAACACTTGAAAAAATTGGTATGCCTCAGTCTGGTGATTTTTTGTGAGTTGGATACTTAGTTTGCGTATTATTTTTCCTAATTATTCAATGACTCTAATATGGTTGCGAGATGTTTCACTACTGTCTCGAATTTTTGCTGATATTCTTGTTAATGCATTTATAAGACTTTTCGGCTTTAATTGTCGTCTGTAATGAGTTATAAATTTCTTCCCATTGATTAAGTTTCTGTAGGTGGGTTAACGGAAAGGAGGGAAGCAGACGTATTTAAGTTTTAATACGTTCTTGTGCGCTTTTTAACTCTTAGTATATTTTTTATATATTTTAAATATTATTATCAAATTAAAGCAGTCAACCATTTGTCTGGAGTATAAAATACATTATTATTTCTTGTCGGCTGTTGGTTCAATTTTACTAATATATTTTCTGTACTTCATTTCTGAATTCCTTTTCTACTTCGTATCCTGCTATGCTATCATTATATCGTTCAGTAAGGTTTTTCATCAAGCCGTTTGAAAAAATAAACATTTCCTTCCTCTTCCTTGAAAAAAAGTCCAATATAAGATTATTTAATAAAATTTCTTTGTTTTTATCTTTATTTGGAAAAAACCTTTCTCAACATTATCATTGTCTCTAATTCCTAGTGCTGGATTTGGACATCATCCATTGTAGTTACCTATTCATCCTACATATCTCCAGAACGTTTAGCCATTTAGTTCTTTTAAAATGTCTTTGTTCGATTTTAAGTCCGAATCGTCCCAAATAATGGGGTTTTTATTATAGGAATCTTGGCATTCCAACTTACTTAAACATTTTTCTTATATCTATATATATATTTTTTTTGTTTTGTTTTTTTTTATTCGAAATCTTTTTATTTCTTACGTCTAAGTATTTTAATTTGTTCTTGTAATTAATTTTTCTTCGTAAGAAGTAACAAAACTCAGCTAACGGCAAGCTTTGGCAGACGATGTACGCCACACCTTCTTCGAATGCAGGCACTTCTCCCATCAGCGAAGGAGGGTAGAAGATGACTTGGCGACCTATCCCCGGGCAGTGTCATTAATAACATGACCTGTCGAAGAGACAGATGGGATACGGTCAGCACATATGTGAGGCAATACTTACCAGTAAACGAGAAGACGGATGCCTAGCCCATTACGTGAGAGTAGCAATACAGCTCACGTAGCGCGCACCCTTCCCGAAGTAATACTAACGCGGTCCCAGGTACGGGGATTAGCGCGGGCCGTGGGAGGTTAGGTTTTAGTGGGTAGGCTTCATGGAAGAAGGGAGTCCTACACTCGGAGAGTCTCGCCAGTGAGGCTTAAAATTCCCGGTCAGTGCATAAAGCATTTCCTCCTTCCACGAAACACAAAAAAAAAAAAAAAAAAAAAAAAACTTTTAACTTTAAATTTAACTTTAAATTTACTTTAACTTTAATTTAACTTTACTTTAATTTTAACTTTAACTTTAACTTAACTTTAACTTTAACTTTAACTTAAACTTTAACTTTAACTTTAAATTTAACTTAACTTTAAATTTAACTTTAACTTTAACTTTAACTTTTAACTTTAACTTTAACTTTAACTTTAAATTTAACTTTAACTTTAACTTAAATTTACTTTAACTTTAACTTTACTTAGCTTTAACTTTAATTTTACTTTAACTTTAACTTTATGATAGAGATCCAATTTTATGTATTTGGCCTGTTGCTAACACCGAAACTTTTTCGAACCTTTTTGACAAATATGCGTTATGGTTTTTTTTTGATGTAGTCGCCAAGCCCGATAAAATCTATGTATTCTCGACATTCTCGTATGAGGTGATCGCAAAAGAGAGCATACAACTAGATTGCACTTCTCTTGTGAATCTTATCTGTTGAATATGATCAGACCTTAGGTGTCTTTCCTACTTGCCGGCAAACGTTCAGCTTAACACTCCTCCTCGCTGCCACCAGTTAGTCTTCATTCGCTGCTAACTAACAGAAGAGAGAGAGTACGATATATATTGCGTCCCAGGTATAAGGTAATAGTTGGGAATAAAAAGTGTGATGCTTTATCTGAAAGGAAGCTATGTGCCAACATAATCTAACCATTCAATGTCAATGTAGTGCTGTGCTTTTGCACAATGTAATCTTAATGCACAATTTAATCTTAATGAAATTATAAATGGAATGAAAGTATTTGAGCTACCTTTTAAGATATCCAGTTCTTTCTAATTATCACTGTGTGGTTATTTGCGCGACTATGCGGACATTTCGCGATTTGTTGGGACTATCACCGTGGTGTGATGGTAGCGTGCTCCACCTACCACAGACGTGCTATTGTTGGCAGCTACAATTTCGAAATAGTAAAAGACTCGTTTATTTGGGGAACCAGCATCAACACTAGCAACAACTCAGCACTGAAATCCAGAGAAGAATCAATCTTGCAATAAATGTACTTTGGACTATGTAGGCAATTGAAAAGTAAAGTCCTCTCTCGGCGAAACGAAAATCATGCTCTACAAGTCATTATCGTACCTGTCCTGGTATATGGTTCAGAAGCATGGACCATGACAACATCAGATGAAGTGGCTTTGGGAGTGTGTTCGAGAGAAAAGTTCTTCGAAAGATTTATTGACCTTACGCATTGGCGATGGCGAGTACAGAGGAATAATTCATCAGCATCAATATAGTCTAATAGATTTAAATCGCAGTGGCTATGCTGGCTAGGCCATGTTATGCGAATTGAAAGAGGACGTTCCTGCTAAGAAATTGTTTCTATCGGAACCCGCTTATGGAAAGCAGAGAAAGCGGGCGGCACCCACGAAAGCGGGCGCCCCCACTCCGCTGGACGGATTAGGTGGAAAACGATTTAGACTTCTTGGTGGACGGAAATTGGCGCCAGTTGCAGAGCGAAAGGAAGCGACTGACGCGCCTTGTTGTACAGCCATAACCGTTTGTAAGTTCGGGTGTATCTGAAACTATTATATACTCAGCGTGAGCTTCAATTGTACATCTCATTCTCAGATAAATTACTTTTCTACATAAACACGTGGCACTGCCCGTTTAAAAAAAAATATGTCCCATTTCCTCTTACAATAAAACTTGATATGATTAATTCAGTGATTCAAAGCATGTTTTTGCTTTGTTTCTAAGTTATAGCTTATTATTCTAGCCTATCGACCTCTTAAACTGTTTTATATCTCAGTGCCGTGGTCTCTAACCGATCCGTCCATTTTTACTAGAAATATTTTCTGCTATAAGAAAATATGTGTACACAATTTCATAAGATATGTTTAATTTTTCTTCGAGTTATGGCTCCCGATAGAAAATTGCTTGGTCATCAAAGGGCGGGCGCTACGCCCATTTTCAAAAATTTTTATGTTTTCCAATATTCCATATTCACGTGAAGTTGACGTGCCACCCTGTATTTTCTAAATATGGTCACGGAAAATTTTTTTGCTTCACGTATAAATTACGGAAAATTCACACAAATTTTCCCAATAGGTAATTTTTTTCCACGTAAAAATTGTCTTGCCAACTCAGAGAGGTCGTTTTTTACGTTTCGAAGTTCTGTAAAAACTTCCTATCATTTCTGTGATTTTTGAAATCATCAGGCAAAAGGTCAAACACAATGTCCCTTGTACTTTTTTTCTGGCCTTAATTATTTGCCCGTGAGTAAACACCCGAGTACGAATAAAATAAAAGTTGCGGCCAAAAATATGGTCAACTAATGGAAGAGGTAATGGACTTGACAAATTTTAGACGCCAAAGGGAAAATGCTACCCGAACTTCCTTAAATATTTTTAGTAAACCGACCTTTTTAACATCTGAAAGCTTTTTAATAATTTCATGTCGACGTTTACTTACTAGGATCAATTTATAAAACCTCCGTTTTATAAAGTTTTGTTTTTTAATGCTAAATAAAGTTTTTGGTCTAGAAAAATTTAGATCTGGGCTTAACAGCCTGAAGGGCGTTATATTTTGCTAGTAAATCAACCAGGTTTGCAAACCCGATGAAGTCTTTCTTTGAAATCATGTTTGTTCTGTCCAGGATGAAGGGGAAAGTATAAACTATTTGATTTCCACATCATACACGTATTTGAGCTTTAATCCCAGTGATAGAAACAAAGTCTGACCACTTTGGTTTCGGTTCGTGATGGACTTGTGTTTAGATTTGCCCACATATAAAATAAACAAAACAATTGCAAAGAAATGTTGTTTTTGAAAAGTATTAGCAAAATGCTTTACTTGATTTGTTATTTTGATAGAGAAATGTGTTGGTTCAGCTACAACAACAAATAAGAGAGCGTCTAAGTTTGGTGGCCGAAATTTATATACCAGCGTGGCTCTAGAAATGTCTTTATGCTTGATCGAATAGGGGCGTGGCACCGCCCATTAAATGTGTATCCTAATGTCCCTCTTACAATAACACTGGAAGTGAATAACATTGATACAAAACAATTTTTCTCTAAGATATAGCTTATTATTAAGTTACGACCATTTCAACATCTTTTTATATTAAAGTTGGCGTGATTTTTTAACCGATCCCGTAAATTTTTCATAGAAATATTCCCTCTTATGTATAAGGAAAATTATTTGCACCTAATTTTTAATATGACCCATTAATTTTTCTTCTCGAGAGTCATGGCTCCCGAATTATAGAAAATTGTTTGTGTTAATAAAAGGGGCGGTGTCATGCCATTTTCAAAAATTAAATTTTTTTTTCCTTTTTCTTGTTTATTTTTTATTATCTTTAGAAAATGAAACACCATTGATATGAGCGCTTTTTTCCGTTTTCGTTTTTAAAAGTCTTTTATATAAAAGCTAGCAGACCCGGCAGACGCTTTTCTGCCCTAAATTTTGGTCTATCTGCATACATTTTATAAGCTTTTTTCCGTCTAACTCTGCCCTCACCCCTCCAATTTTCCCAATCTTTGTATTTATCCTCCTCTTTCCGTATTTTTTCGCTTCATATATCTCCATCTCCGTCTCATACTATCTCTTTTCTCAATCTCCTTCTCCTTCTCTCTTTTCTCTTCTCTCAAGTTTTTTCTCATTCTTCTTCATATCTTATTGCCAGTCCCAAAGGGTGGTACGTATTTTTTTGTCCTAGTTCCTATTCCGAGGTCTCAGTCACAGTCTCACTCCGATTCCTCAATCTCAGTCTCATTCCCAGTCCTAGTCCTAATCCCAGGTTCCCAGTCCGTCTCTGGTCTACTTCCCGGAAAAAAAGCCTTCGTAAATACTATATAGGCAAATTTATATACCATTTTCAGGCAAATCGAATAGGTCGTATGTAATAGGTATGTGGGTATTATTAATTCATGTCTTATTTCCGGCTTACGTATAGCTATTTATAAGTTTTGCCAAGTTGATTCGACTATATCGAGATATCACAATTAAAATTTACTTTACAGCTCTCTCAACAGCTTTTCATTTTTTATATCCATATTCTATAAACACATTATAGGTGTACCCTGGTCCACGTTTTGAACAAAATCGACTGACGCATCTCTTCAAACACCGGCGACCAACTAACACACATTTTAGACGTCCTTTTTATATATATAAATTTTTATTTTTTCACACTTCCCTATAATATTAAACGAAATGGAGATATTCATTGCTTTTGAAATTTCGCTTTAAAAATTGCACATGGAACAACTAAAGACTCTCCTGAATTAAAAAAAAAAAAATCTTAGTACTTCTAAATCGCGGCCCCTCCTCAAAAACCCCGGATTTGGAGGTAACATTATTATAAAACATTAAAAAAAAATTGCAATAAAATAATACTCCGAATTAAACTAAGATATAACATATCCTATATTTCAAGTTATAAAAACTACACGCGGGCGTAAAACAAATGCAAAATCGGTTCAGTAGTTTAGGAGTCCATCGCGCAACAACATAGTGACACGTGATTTTTCATATATAAAAATTTACACGACATATGGGCAATCCTTGGTATGGCCGCGCAATTCACATGCATTACAACCTGCCTAAAAGAGAATATGAGTAGCGGACTGAGCGATATTAGCATATATTTGAAGCAACAATTGTGGTACTGAAAATGTAAGTACATATATAGGACCATGTATGATGAGGTTCGGTCGCGACAAGAAGCGAGTAATTTTTAATGCTTGTGAATAGTATGCAAAACTTAAATAAGCTAGGGAAGATTTAAATTCCTAATTGAGAGACAGAAGATGAAATAAAACCCAATGGCCGTATATTTTCGAAATGCTGAAATATCTTTTTAAACGACTGGATATAAGCTTAGGTACAGTTACGGACGCGACCGTTTTGCTGAATTAATTACACTATATGACCTCCCTTTTAAAATACTTTTAACACCATTCGTTTGATGCTCATATTTGTACAAACAAATTCTAAGGGTTCACCCCCCTGGTCCACCTTTGTGGCGATATCTCGAAACGGCGTCCACCTATGGAACTAAGGTCACTCCCTTTTAAAATACTCATTAACACCTTTCATTTGATACCCATATCGTACCAACTCATTCTAGAGTCAACCCGATCCACCTTTATGGCTATATCCCCTAAATGGGCGTCCCCTATAGAACTATGGCCCACTCCCTCATAAAAATACTCTTTTAGTGCCTTTCCATTTGATACACGTGTTCATACAAACACTTCCAGGATTTTCCTCGGTTAATTTTTCCTACTGGTTATTTCCCTTATGTTGTCACCTAGCTCTCACGCTTTTTGTCTTGCTTGACTGCATTTTAAACTATACGAATGCGCAATATCGCATTTTAGGTGGCCAAAAGAAGATATAACGAAAAGCCCACACACAGTTGCAATATACTCATAATCAGCGTCTATAGATGCGTGTTGGGTCCAATAGATCAGTCCGAAATCGGTGGTCTACAGTTGCGCGTTACGTAAATGGTATAAATAAGATTGATCTCCTCGTTATAGCTGGTGTAAACCCACATATTCGTAGATGTGGGGAACCAGACTGTGTGAAGGAAATACATTTTCATCCTGATTATGATGAAGAAGCTAATTTTATGAATATTGCTGTGGTTAAAGTGTTTTTAACCATTTAAATAGAATGAGACAGTAAAAATAATACCACTTTGCGATGAGCAATTAGAACGGGAGAACTTATGCAAATTAGTGGATGGGGTTGTTCGTGTCATGCACCTCATTCTCCTAGACTGAAAACTGCGCTCGTGAAAATATAGAGATGTAGGAATGAAGACGAAGCACTTGACTGCTATAGGCACTTACTGGAGATTACATGTTCGGAGCATATTGAGCCGAGCGTTTTTAAAGGAAATGTTGTGCTTGCAACACGTATCTTGGACGTTCTCCGAATATATATATATAGATGTAACTAAATCAAGAGCTCGAGTCTTATATATATCGAAGATGTACTGAGGGGTGTTATTATAAGTTGACAGTTGATTAGATATCACGCTAACTGACTGAGCGCCGATTTTCGTCGAACATGTTGAGATGCGTTTGCGAAACAGTAGTGAAATATGCGATATTCTCGCTCGGCAGGTCGAATGCTGATGATATGTCCCTTGCTCATGTACTAATAATTGTGTTATATTATGAGTAAATAAATATTATTTTATTGTATGACATGAATGTGTCGACGCATGTAATGATTAGTGTGAGACCAACTTTGATCCAACTTTTAAAGTCCTCTGTCTGAATAGATCATGACTGATAAACAAAATGCGGAATGACTACGGCGCTCCCACTCATAACTACAATCTCGTAGTAGAGTGGGTAGCAATGCGAGCATCCGCTGCCTCATCGTCTCTCTTTTTCCGCGCATCGGTAGGTCAGGTGTAAACAGACTCTTAGTTCCCTCACACCTGCTTGCACGTTTCGCAGCACAGAATCATATCTGTTTGCGACATCCGCCCTACTGCAGCCTGCGTGACGTGCCACTTTCCTCGATGTTCTGTCTCCGCGACGACAACCCCCGACGGCTTCACTTGCGCCATGTGCCAGCCGCACCCAAATACCACTCCGGGTACCCGAAATGCTTACGCAGGGAGTCAAATCCCAGGGCTACAACAGCAATGCTTTCCTAGCCTTTGACACTCAGGCGTAGTCACGCGTTACCTACTCCAAGTGACGACGTCTCCCCTGTTGCACTTCAGAATTCTGCAGTTAAAGTGTAATGGTTTAACTGGGAAGATTACGGAGATATTCGATTTCACGAAGCGGCACAAAATCCGCATTGCGAGAGCGGAAATGGAGGCGTTCGGCTCGCAATTTATCATACACACTCAGTGTAATATCATAATTTGATCCCGATATTGGCCGCAGGACAATGTCTTAGAACTTTACGGCTTATCTGTCGGTAAGGCAATGGAAACCTGGAAATCATCAAAATCAACATCTCCTGCTTCCCAGTGGATACAACCCTTATATCAGCGTCTTACTCACTGGCGATAATCGCATTATCTTAGGCGATTTTCAATGCCCATTACGATCTATGACATTCAAAACTTGCAGGCGGACAGCAGGGGTGAGAGTGTGGCGATCAAATAGAAGAAACGGGCGTTCTGCACAATAACGGGGCGCTCCCACTCGTATGGCAGGAAGCTGCCACAGTTCGCCAGATATGTCAATCGTGAGCGCAGGACTCGTAACCTGCGTCAACTGGCAGCCGATGGCAACATTGGCATCCGACCACCTGCAAATACTTATTTCGCTTGAGCGTACCGCAGCCTTCATCGTCACAGAAATACGCACTTTCATAAGCTTTAAAAAAGGAAAGTGGGATGAATACAAATCCTTACAGACAAACGCTTTGCTGCCCTCCCTATCCCGACTGATGCTCGCCAAGGGGAGCGTACTTTCGCAAGGTCATTGAACCGCTCGGCTTGCTTTATTCCGCCGGTAGAATTTCCCGAAATCGGCCTCACTTCCGGGGGGGCCGCAAATTTAGCGAGAGGAACGTGACCTTATAAGACAGCTTGATCCCGGGCCCCCAAAATGAGGGATACAAACAACGCATCAGATTGCGTGTGGATGAACACAAGTGGACGAAATTGGAGGAGCACCTAAGCGGTTGTAACCCCTCTGCCGGTGTAGGTAAGCTTTGGTCCACTGTAAAGTCCCTAATCGAATCGTTCTAAGCACAATGACAAAATTTCCATCGCCTTTGGCGATAAAATTGCTGTCGGATGCGAAAAAATGCGCGAGCGCTTTCTGCCGACATATATAATGCATTCTACGTTGGACAAAGATAGACGGAGGGGCAACAGACGCGCACGTAAACATAAATTCAGCCCGCCTCCAATTACCATCACCGCCAAAGAGGTTGGGGACGCCATCGGTCATGCTAAACCACCCAAAGCAGTGGGGCCCAAACGACATAGCCATGCCGATGCTTAAAAGCCTAGGGAAGAGGGTTTAAAATATTTAGCACATGTTTTTCAACTGTCTCTTCCACATTTGTCCCTCAAGAAAAATGGAAAATGGCCAAGCTGGTCCCGCTACTAAAGCC